>JADDOH010007590.1:0-159982 GCA_016648135.1 Agrypnia vestita
AAATTTCGACCTGCAGAACAAGCCCCGTGGACGGCCGGAGACCAAAGTTGATAATGAAGAATTGAGGCTATTGTGGAAGCGGATCCATCGCAAACCACATCCGAGTTAGCTGCAGGCTGCGGTGTTAGTGATAAAACTGTTTTAATCCACTTGAAGCAAATTGGTAAGGTGAAAAAGCTTGAAAGGTGGGTACCTCACGAATTGAGTGAAGCAAATCAACAAACGCGCGTTGACTGCTGCGTTGCATTACTCAACCGGCACAATAATGAAGGGATTTTAAATCGAATCATTACCTGTGATGAAAAGTGGATCCTGTACGATAATCGGAAGCGCTCATCGCAATGGCTGAACCCTGCCGAACCAGCCAAACCATGCCCCAAGCGAAAATTGACTCCAAAAAAGTTACTTGTGAGCGTTTGGTGGACTAGTGCTGGTGTCGTTCACTACAGCTTTCTTAAATCTGGCCAGACGATTACGGCAGATGTCTATTGTCAGCAACTGCAAACCATGATGGAAAAGCTAGCTGCTAAACAACCGAGGCTGGTTAATCGCTCTAGGCCAATGCTGCTTCATGATAACGCTAGACCACACACTGCACAACAGACGGCTACCAAATTAGAGGAGCTTCAATTGGAATGTCTAAGACATCCACCGTACTCTCCGGACCTTGCCCCAACAGATTACCATTTTTTTCGAAATTTGGATAACTTCTTGCAAAGGAAAAAATTCAACTCCGATGGGGCAGTCCAAACCGCCTTCAAAGATTTTATTGATTCCCGTCCGAATGGTTTTTTTAGTAAAGGGATCGATGAACTACCTATGAGATGGCAAAAGTGCATAGATAGCAATGGTACATACTTTGATTAAATAAATATATTATAATAAAAAAAATCGACTTTATGTTCCTCCCATACTAAACGTGAATTTCATATGTAAGGACCTAATATATACAAAGTCTTCGAAGATTTCTCTGTAAAAAAATTGTCATTGGCTTTCTACGCACTACCTACTGGATGAAGAATCCAAATGTAGAGTCAAACAAAATTATAAGTATGCTAGCTATTATCACCGATCAAAAATTATTGTGATCGAATTTGAGCTTTAGATTAATTAATTATTTTTACGTCGCTGAGGTAAACAAATCTATTTTAATTTTGCTTTTTTTCATACAATGTATTTTATACGGTTCATAACTCAAATTATAAATTTTTAGACGGTTCATAACTCAAATTTTTCTTATTCTACTTAATTTGCTTCAGTTTTTCACAAAATGCCAAACAAATAAAATTATGGCGAAATCGTAGTAAGTTTGTGTTAGCGTGCAAACAACGCCATCTTCAGATTGTTGACGTTATTCATAACGTCAACAATCGCCAACGCCATCGACACATCTGCTCCGGGTTGAGACTGAGAACAGTGCCTTATCGCTAGCATATTGTTAACGTTAGTGACGGACATGGTTACATAGATAATTATGTTTTTAATTATTTAATTATATTGATATTACTTAATATTAAAAAAATATTTTTTAATGAAATGTTTATACTAAATTCATGTAAATTCGTATAAATAAAATTTGCTGACAGGAACTGATACGAGAATAACAGCTCTTACAACAGTTCCGAGAAATGGTGGGTAAGAATATTGCTTTAAAAACTTCAATCAAAAATATAGATATATCACCAACGGCGACATCTGTGCTGATTCATGGGAATGACAAAATTTTCAACCACATGTGGCGGTAGTAAAAATACAACACACATATGGAACCAAGTGCGCATATAAAACATTATACCTACAACTTCCAAAAACTAAATAGATGTGGTAGTCTGTCATGGGTGGAATTGGTGAACATTACATTGTGTAAATTGATCACTTAAGCCAGTCATACGATAGGTCGTAAGCCCTATGGACACCCAAAAAATACTTCCATACCTACTTTCCCATATAAAAAATAGCTTCGTTTGTATGAGACACCTATTATATATATTCATTAATGATGTCCATCTGACGACTTCATCAATCCAGTTGATTTTAATATTTTGTCTCTTTCTCTCTTCCTGTCACTAGATCCCCTTTGGGTATCACTGAATTTTTTTCAACGATTATTCGTCCTCCGAGCGATGTAAGCTGGCCACTATTATTTAATTTTCTTGTCGTTTTCCATTACATCGTGTACTCTGGTCTCTCCTCTTATCCACATCAATCTTTTCCAGTCTGTTCATAACTTATGTTCCCTTTGCCTTACTATGTTTTTATTAAAGCTCTATGTTTCGCAGCCTTTATTTATGGCATAGGCATATTAAAATCAGTAAACACGCAATATTATGTAATAAATTAGTTAATGTGTATAATAATTAACCTTTGAGCGGGCGCGCTGCATATTTTATCACGAGTAGACGCGTGTACACCAAGCAATACGTGATCTACTATATGATTGTACATATATTGATCTATTGTATATTATTTATAGCTACTAAATATACTGAAAAATGTTATTACATAATAATTACAACTTAATTTGACGTATCTAATAGAATACTTATTTGCAAAAATCGCAAATCCATATCGCAATACGTGCAAGTAAAAGTAAAATAAAATATCAACGGTAAGGATATTTTTTTGTGAAATCTAGAAATAAGATATAACTGGCTGTAATAATCTATACTAAAATATAAAGAAGTAAAGTTAGTAAGTTTGAATTTAGGAGCTAATCTCCGAAACTACTAATCCGATTTCAGAAATTCTTTCACCAATATTTAGAGTGGACTTTCAGGGTGGACACAGACCATACAATATCCCGTTAAAATAAAAAGGCTTTTCATGGTGACCTATTTTGCAACTAAAGTCGACGAAAAAATGATCGAGCTATGCGTTTTTTTACGAACGCTGCCTTAACGGTAAGAGACACTTAAATACTTTCAATAAATATTCAAGTTATAGATCTCAAAAATCTCTGTAAAAAAAGTCCGCGACGACATATATCTATATTTTAAGGTTACTATACAAATTGATAAAATATGATTAAAAGTTACTAAACATCTCCGAGTGCGAAGCCGCGCGGGCACAGCTAGTTTATCATATTATAATAAACACTAAAATAGTTTAAAGAATAATTATTAAATTGTGGCCAGTCGCCAAAGGCTTCAAATCATAGAATAACTTTAATAGGATTTTTTTAATAGGATCTTTTTTGATAGGATAAATTTATAAATTGTTACAAGAATAGAATTGTGTTTTGACGTTGTTGATATTCTCAGAAATTTTAAAGATATACATACAAAATCAGAACTAGCAAATATTGTGGAATTGTGACATGAAGACACTGAGGATGATGCAAGGCAAGATGCTGAGGGATCACGTGAGGAACACCAGAATAAGAGAGCGATGGAGTAGATAGCGAAGGAGGGACTGGTATGGTCATGTCCAGAGAATGGACAGCACCGGACCCCCTTATATCGCACTACATAATCAGCCTCACGGAACCCGCCCTCGCGGAAGACCTTCCAAAAGATGTAAAGATAGCTGGAAATCCACCTGACAGGAGGTGCTATCCTCTGAAGAATACACCAAATAGGTCTATTAAAAGGAAGAAGACATACACATTCAAATATACCTTAAAATTAATGAAGGTGTGCACTGTGCAGGGTTAACGTTACGTAAAAATAAAATATAACGCGATTTATTCAAGCTCTTGGATAGTACATATATACAATACATATAACAGTTGCTGTCCTGTCCACTGTATACGATATGATATATAGGCAGTCACCCCAAAAATATTCAAAAAAATAAATCCTTTCGGAAAGCTAGCATAAGCTCTCGAAAAAATAATTGACATTTCAAATCCCGGGGGGCGTAGCCGAGACCGAGTGGTATCAATCCGCCACCGCACTTTATATGGAATTAATTGAAACACTATAAAACTACTTTGCTGTTCGAAACCACTTTGCCAAATCCACGGGGGTTGGTTTCGGCACCCCCAAATTGGATATTGAATTATTCATGAAAAAGGTACAGCAATGCATGTTTAAAATGCACCCCCGCTTTTCGATCTGCCTCCGTAGGCTGTGCAAATTTTGGTCAAATCGAATAATTTATCGTGTTTGGTGTTTGAGACAATTGATTTACAATGGAAAATACATGATCTTGGAGGCCTAGAGCACCCTCTGAAGGCACTAGTTAACTATGCACTATTAGTATTCAAATATTGCTTAATCATTCTTGGTACCAGGAGCATAATTCGTTGAAGAGAAGGAACGTCAAACGAGGTGAAACTTCTGCATCACCGATAGAGCTTTCGATTCGTAAAATCTACCCGATATTTGGGAACTTACTTCGAGCGATATTTACTCTTTCCCAAAGGTTATACAGTGCTTCTGAGTTGAAAACTTTTAATAAGTGGTGACGAACTGCGGCATTTAGTCAACAATTCCATTGGTCAAATAGACTGACTTTACATTCGTGTTGTGTTTTTGCAATATTCATCTTGATTTAGTGTGAGGAATAATGTAGGTATAGGTGGCAATGGCGTGATAATTATATTGAACTGGCTGCAACCCGTCAAAAATTACGGAACTTTGCCCTTAATAAGCCCTTTTATTAAGCTATTTATGGCATCTTTTTGATGCTCCACGAAGAGGCGGCCGTAACAAGATGCGTTGAACGACCGGTTCGAATTTGGTGTCTTCCGGACGTTTAATTTTGTTTTTTAGCCTTAGCCTTTAATAGCTTAGAATTGGACGTCAGGGGAGAATAGCGCATCACTCTATTATCTATCTCGCCTCCCCACGTGGACAAATGAAATTACAGTCAATATGTTGGATTGTTGATTACTTAATATTCTTCATAAAACATATTTTGAATTAAAACATGAAGTAGTTAAAACTATATAAGTTTTAAAAAATCGCGAGGCGATTCTAGTATTAGATAGCTTTTGTATACCTCGGTGTGTGGAAAGGTTAATATGATTGAAAATATTTTTCAAATCACCATCATTTTTCCATACACCTATTTTCATTTGGTGTTATTTATTTTACTATGTACTGTTCTTATTCTAATTCAGAAAGTAAATGGAATAGAAAGCCGAAAACACTGTCATACGAAAATTGCAAATAGAAAATTGGTTCGCATTGACATGATACAAAAACACCCTGTGCATTTCATCACACCGTAAATGCGTATGACTTGACGTACAGGAATACTGGATAGGGTTTACGAATTTTCATAAACCTCCATTCCTTATTTTTTAGCGCGTGCGTAAATAATTTTATAGTTAGTAAAAGATTATATTTGCATACAAAATTTATATGAAATACTCTAAATAGATAAATTTAAAATTAATATGAGTGTATATTATTCATTGTAAGACGTCTCTTTAAACATACGTATTAAAAAATCAGATTTATTATTTATACATTTTACTTACGCATTTTTTTGTATTAGTATTACCTGTTATCTGCCAAAATCCCCCGAAATCAAATGTCATAATATCCAAACCTTCTACCTTCTATAGTGTACATGTAGAGAAAATATTTCAGGTTTGATACTATAACGTAAGTTTGGCGGTCGCTGGCTCTAAGTGTATATCGTTTCATGTAAATGGCTGAAATCAGTTGCCCATGGAATCAAATGCGTTTAATTTTTAAATTCACTTATCGTCCTTGTGACGATTGTTGAAGGGAAGGAATGAGGATTGTTGCGAGGGAACGTTCAATTTATACTGTTAAAATTTGTAAATATAAAATTGGGTTAATCGTCCGACATTAGCGAAATGATTTAGTGGCAGCGGCGCTCACAAACAAAATCTCATTATTTTCAGCGGGGAAATAAACAGCCAGTATTTTACTTTTACCGTTTTGCTAATAATTTATTTTCATTAACCCATCGATTCCCGCTAAAACACGTCTAAAGGCGGTAATGACCGGCGGACGACCATTCCAAGCGCGCGGTAATATATTTCGGTTATAAACTCATCAGGGCGACACATTTATAGCGATTGGAATTTACTTTTATTGCCCGGCTCGGGGAGCGGGCCCAGGCTGCGGACCGACCGTGTGACGTGACGTCACAGCTGTCAATTAATTCATTATCGGGCGCTTCTTATCTGTGACGTAGGCAGCGTGGTGTTTGTAAGATACGCTTATAAGAAGATCTTTTTACTCTTGATTTATTAGAGGCTAGTTTAATTAATTATCAGGTCAAATTAACTGCTCGATATACTGTAATATAGGAAGTGCATGCGACCACCCCAATCAAATTTTAGTTCACAATTTCTTAATTCGCCAAGTTCGTTCTAGAATCTTCTCACACATCGGTAGGTACTCGCGCCAAATATATTTAGCTAGTTTTTTCACGATTGGTCAAACTGGTTTATCCCTGGCAGTTTCACTTTCGTTAAACATCAAAACAAACAAAGACTGAATTGCGTAACGCGGTGCTCCTTATATCTTACCTGACTCGTGTTCGCCTACATACTTCCGATATTCAAGAACATCCTAGTAACGTCTAATTTTAATGTGAAAGGTGAAGAGTGCTATAAAATCATGGATTTTTTTTTTCTTACACATTTGTTGGTTTCCTCAAATTATGTTAGTATTTAAACGCTCCCATTTAGCGTTGGCATGCCATAAAGTCCCAAAATTGACTGAGCACGACAAATTTTCCATAAACCTGTGGCGGTTGTAGCTGATATAATTGAAATAAATCATATATTAGACAACATTCGTTTGATTTAAAAACTGTGCTACATTCGTAGGTTTTTGAACACGCCGCGAACCCATATTGAAGACGTATGCATGTGAAAGAATATCTTAGCTTTTACTGGAGTAACAACCATCGATAACGATTTATTTATGACGTCATCTTCAGGTAAGTATAAAACGTGGTACATGGACTCCACACACACGTGCCTGCCTCCCTGTTCGACTGCATTTAAGGATACCAAACTCTCGTTATTTTTTTCACTAAGGAAACATCCCCCATTCCCTGCTCCAGGCTTGAAGCCTCCCCATCCCTAATTGGATGCTAGTCACGGTTCGTTTAGTATCATCCCCGAGGAAGGTGGTGGAACCGTAGGTGGTTTCGGGCTGTGTGATCTCATTTTATAAAACAAAAACCAAAAAGCCTCCAGACTAATCTATGTTAACCATATTCAACTGCATTTGAATTTACTGAATCTATTTTGAAATTTTTAATTTGAATTTATTTAAAACTATTAATACGAATACTGTCTTGTTCAAATTTTAAAAATACGATACATGTAGGTACGTACATCTAACCGCACTTTTAAATGGAAATAATGTCCTAAAGGCTCTCGTATGTTTTCAGCAACGTTTTTGAAAATTTTTGAATGGAAGTTATATCACAATATATTATGATAATAGCTCTGATAATGGCAAAAAAATTACTGTTGTAATCATGAGATTAAAAATGAAAATAGTTAATCCCATTTTGCTGTATCAAAAGTCTGTCAATTGAATCAAATCAAATAAGTCTGTTTGTACTTTTGTCAATAGATAAAGTTTGCTTCGGATTACAAGATTAATTTTAATAATAAATATACTAGAAACTGTCGGGAAGATAAATAATTACTGGAGTTTTAGCGATTGGTATAAAAGTATCGCAAAAATAGACACTTGTTTGACTAAATATGTTTTTTATGAGTAAAACTTAACTTGACTAGAAACGTCAAATAACTATTGTATGCGTTTTTATTTCATTATTTTCTGTGTATGAAATATTAAAATTCAAATATTTTTATACTCTCAAAATACTCTCAAAATACTCTCAAAATATCAAACAAATCACATTGGAAACAATAGAATATTGATTGCATTGTCATACGAAATACACAAATACTGAAAGTAACCGAGCACAAGCTAATCGAAGTCGATAATTCGATTATTAAAATTTGAGATAAACAAACATATATTGATGCTAAATAAAAGCGAGTAAAAAGAGTTACTAAGATGGTTTGGACTTGTGGAACGTATGAGCTTGGAGAGGATGGCTAAAATATATATGAAGCGAGTGTTAAGGACATATAAGAGAGCATTGGCAAGACCTAGCATAATCAGATAAACAAGATATTGAAGAAAGGTCGTGTTTAAAACCCCAACAACTGAAAATCATACATGAGAATATAAAAGGGTGCTATGCCAAGACAGAAGTGTGGCATTCCTCATTCCTGCCAAACTCTACGGAGAAATGACATGAAGGTAAGTTAATTTAGTTAGCTTTCCACAAAAAATTAACGGTCATACAAAATCTAAATAATTTTACTTTTATATGAATATCGTGCCTGAGATACCTTTTCTTCCTGTAGCAATATTCATGATATCAATGTTAGCAATTGGGTGGAAAGAAGCATCATCTGACCTTACCAATTATTAACAATTTCAAAAATTTCCAAGAAGTTCAAGTTCAACAACCGGCGAGCGAATTCATGCAAAGATGTATGAATATGGATGAGGCGAGAGTTGTATATCAGGACAGAAGAGTGTGGCGCTCTATCCTCTCTGCCTACCCCCACGGAGAAACGGCATGATGGAAAGTAAGTAAGTAAGTAATCCAAGAAGTTCCACAAAATGACACGTATCAAATAATCAAACAATGATACATTGATAGCATGGCATCTCTAATAACGCGATACAGTTGCCGGCAAACTTCATGAAATTCTTTGGCTAAGTGGGGGAATGCGCAGAAGACGAAATTTGGGTCTCGTTGGTAGAAAGGTAGATGCGCAAACGTCCCCCCACTACGCCGCAGAATTTCAAGATGTTTGCCGGCTACTGTACACAAATTCTCACTGGCAAGAATAAGTAAGGATAAATAAATAGTATTGGACTTGGTATTCACTGACATGTTTTTGTTTGTGTCATATAGACACTGAAAATGAAAAGTTTTGCGAACAAGTTGAAATGAAACGTGTTGGAATAGAATCATCATTATTTTGGAGTCATAAAAAGTGAAAACACTACCTTCACTAGTAGATCTATACTTCCTTGTTATCATCGTATAATGCGAACTTTAAACTCACCGTTAAAAATAACGACAGTAAGTTAACTCCTCCTTGGATCGTTCGCGACTCTTGAACCTTTTCAAATATTTATCTACTTAATATAACATATTTTAGAAAGAATTCTCTTATCATCCCACATTATTTAATTTAACAACTTAATTAATATTTCACCATACAAAATGACATGTATATTTTATTATGATTTAAATTAATATTTTAATTCCAAACAATTTTATTATTAGGTAATATGATAAGAAATGTTAGGCATCACGAATAACTAAAGCAATTTTTTTACACAAAAGTTTGATGATAAATACCTATATATTATTAATTTAAAAATTTATACTACAACACATTTTTAAATATGAAACGTCATTATCGAATCTGCATCAGGAATGCACGTAATTCTAACTTATAAATATATGAATAATTCCACAACAAATTCATTTTGCATTTATTAAAGAAATTTTAATATTATCGCTTTATTATACACTAACGGCGGTACATGAGTTTAGAAAATGAAAGGTATATTTCTTTTGCGCAGATCCTAAAGCAAAACTCTGTACAGACATAGAGGTGTATATATTTTGGTCAGGGTTCTAGAGCACAACTGAGAAAAGCTTGAAATACACGGCATTCAATATAATACATATTGATATAGTGGAACAGCCTGAAAGGGAAGTTACTCAGAGTTATTGTGAATTTTTAAGATCGGTCAAAAAAAGTAGGAATGAAAGACATTAATTTAATATTAAAGACTAAGATATAAGTGATTAAAATTTAAACCTTACATTATTTAATCGAAATATGAGAATTTAATTTCAGATTTGAGAAAATAAATAAATCATAATACACATATTTAATTTTACATGCAACTGCAGACGTTTCTGGATTATAAATTTCCATATTCATGACTCGGGGTTGAGTTTCGTCTTGTGGTTCGGCTCGTTTACTTTTGGGAGTTTTGTCGAAGGTACACCCCCGGCAGACGGTGGACGATTGGACTCCGGTAACCATGGAAACTCCCTTCAAAGCCAGGGGTGGAGGCAGTTAAGGTAGGCACTTCAAAATAGACAAGTGCATTTGTCTACCGGGGTCTGTCTTTTTCCAAATTTACCTCTCGAAAAAGGTGGAAATTTTTGGTCATTTTTTTAAACAACGACAGAAAACAGTGAAATATTATAGTCAAGTGTGTTTATGCAGCTATATTTTTTCATTTTATATTGTGTTCAACGATATTCACATTAGGTTTAGCTGAAAATTACTAAATATAAAAGAAACACTATTTAGGCCCTCTGATTTTCTGTTTTAACTTATTTATTATAATTTTCACTTCACTAAAATATGGATACCATGGATCGTGTAGGGAAGCTAAAATGGCAATGGGTAGAGCATGTTGCAAGGCAGGATGCCACAAGATGAATTCTCAGAGTTCTGAAGTGGAGAATAAGAATATAGAAGAAGCGTTGGAAGACCTCAAAAGCAACTGGCCGACGTATAGCCACTGTGGGGGGGAAGAAATGGCTACAACAAGCAAACAACAACGAAGGATGGAAGGGTATGGAAAATGCCTATGTACCTACAGCAGTAAAGATATGAAGGCTGAAGAGGAAAGAAAGAAGACGTTTGTAAATGAATTTATTTTTATTGTTTCTTTTATAAAAACATGGGCGTACCCAAATTTTATGCATAACTTACTTCTGTTTTACTACAGTAGTCCAGTAGGCATGACACTGGCTCCTCATATCGGGGGCTCCGGATTCCACTCCCGGTGAGTTCACAATACATCTGTGCGATTTACTCAAGTCTGGAGTATTTTTGTGACATTTTGGCATTTTATAGCCTAACAAAAAAAACTTGCTACTTTACTACCGAAATTTCTAGATTTTATCTGTTGGTTCATTAGGAACACTAACTAACTAATCTACCATATCGCTTTTTCTGCGAGGCAGAAAATAATTAAGATGTATTAAAAAAATATTATACTGTTGTATTTTGCTATTACTTTGTGGTTATTCATTATGAATATAATTAAACTAGTTAACTTAGTTTACACCACTAAAATTTATTTGGTAAAACCAATCGGTTTCGGAAACGACGTTCCTTCATCAGGGTATACCCAATACTAATTAGTATTGGGTATACCCTGATGAAATATTATAAAATGTAATTATTTAACTATGACAATAATGAGTTCATTTAAAGAAAGAAAGGTTATATCTGTTTAACTACTTTTTAACAAGAAAAACAAGACAAAATTAAATGAACTTATATTGTCTTAGTTTCACAAATGTAATTCGTTTCATCAATCATCTCAAGATGCATATATACCATCTGGATTGTAAACCAGATATCCTATTACATACTAATAAAAAGATCAGCTGTTATTTCAAGAAAATATATTAATGTTTAATACATTTTTTACATGTATGAAAAATTAAAATGCGTTAAAGAAAGTAAAAAATATATTTATATTTAAAGCATTAGCTTTGTGGTCAAGCATTTTAACAAAATTTAGTATGTAACCACTAAAAATTATTTTTTTGTGTACCGGTTTCGAGATGTAACCCGTCTCTTCGTCAGGACAACCACTACACTTGCATGTAAATATCATTACACACCACAACCAATATCAACCAACCAACCATATTATTTACACACCAAAATCAAATATAAAAAAAATATGTTTAAAGCCACAAAAATCAACGGCAATTATGTAATTATGAATGAGAGGATTATTCCTCTAATAATAATTACATAATTTTCCCCTACAGTCCTGTTTCATTTTAAATTATCAGGTAAAACCCAAGATTTGTCAACACCTCCTATAGACCCTTTAGTTAGAGTAACGCGCATGTGAAGAGTATTTTTTAAGGTGTTGGTGTGTGAATAGTACTATGGTGTGGTGTGTAGTAATATTCTATGCTAGTGTAGTGGTTGTCCTGACGAATAAACGGGTTACGTCTCGAAATCGGTAGACAATAAGTAATTTTTAGTGGTTATATGCTACCATAAATAACATTTTATTATAAATATATACCCATATAAGAATACTAAATTAACCATGTTATAATTAAGTTCACGGAAACCCTGGAGAAATCAACGTGATTTTATATATCCCCCAAATCAGTCATTAGGTTGTTTGAGAAGGGAACGAACTTCAATTGCATGTTCCCCTACGGCTGTAGCTCGCGGCTATACCATACCTGCACCATACATAAATGGTTCAATGATAAATAAACATTCTAGCCAAAGAATCGGAGAAATATCTTTGATAAATTCTTTGTTAGACTTTTCTATCGCTGCCGGCATCCGCATCCGTGAACTTCAAAAGAATCTCTGAAAATATGACAGCTGTCACATTCAAAAAGAGAACACCTTCGCGTGATCAAAGATGGCGGGGCCTGGGGCAACAGGCGATTGGTTGGGGATACAACGCGTCGATTCTATTGGATTGTTTTTGTATTTTGAAAAATTATAAGTACATAATGGTAATAAGAAATAGTTCAAGCGACAGTCGTCCAAATAATGTCATAAATAGACAAACTAGAAGAATAAAACGTCGTACTGAAACATAGGAAATTACTTGACCTCAGATGCAAGTAATTATTTTTAGATAGTTGTATCATTAATTTTTACATTTTTTTGACCTTGCTTGAAATTAATACATACTGTAGGTTTCATGATTGCGCGGCTACTTGCATCAAGGATATATATTTTATAATATATATCCTTGATGCAAGTAGCCGTAGATAACATATTTTATAGCCTTTTTTAAAGTAATTATTAATTTATTTATCCATACCAATATATAAAGAGGTAAAATTTGTAGGTTTGGATGAAGGAGGTAATCTCCGAAACTACTCATCCGATTTCTTTTTTCACCGATATTTAGAATGGACTTTCAAGATGGACATAGGCTATATATTATCCCGTTAAAATAAGAGGGCTTGGTGACCTTTTTGCAACTAAAGTCGACGAAAAAATAGTCGAGATATGCGTTTTTTACGAACGCTGCCTTAACGGTAAGAGATATTTAAATACTTCCTATGGAGAAGTTGTAGGACTCAAAAAGTTCTCAGAAAAGTTTGCAACGACATATGTCTGTATGTTAAGATTAATACACAAATTGATAAAATATGACTAAAATTTATTAAAAATCTGCGCGTGCGAAACCGCGCGGATAAGCTACTTTTCTATTACCTAAGTTAAAAAATATTCTTCAATTGAAAAAAAATTACGAGTGAATTAATAGACAGACTAAAGAAATGGTCACTAGGATGGTTTGGTCACAGGTGACGATGGCAATGAAAATGTATGGAGTGAATGCTGAAGGAAATATGAACATCAAAATTAATTTAATACCCTTCAACAAAATCCCAATCAGATATAATGCACTTGTACTAGCGATGGTTCGCAATCTTCGAACCATTTCTGGAATGCAATTTTCGATACGGCTTTTAGTTTTTATCTTCTGAATGTTGGCAAAGTGTCATCCATTCATGATATTTTTTCATCTGTGAGACTAGGAGAAAGTCGCAGGGGGCCATGTCCGGCGAACATGCAGGGTAAGGCATTACAACGCCGTTGTTTATGGCCAGGTATTTAGAAAATTTCTTCCATTTTTTCCATAAGTAAAAAATTGCCGACCATATCAAAACATGTGTAACTTTTCGATATCCAAAAATATCGTAAGCATGAAGTAAGGCTATCAATGTAGTATACGAAAAAAATACATTTTTGATTGGAAATATCACAGCCTGCGAAATTAAAAAATTCCGCGTATTTTTTTACCAAACCTCGTGCTTACACTTACATAAATTTAATTTAATTAACATAATTTAATTAACTTAATAAAATTCATAAATATGAAATAAATATACCGCTAAAACGAAGAGACCAAGAGCAGTGATCGTTCAGTATACGGAAAACGCAACTGAAGCAAGTCGATAACTTAAAATACCTTGGAATGGAATGTTCTAGTGATCTAGAGGCAGGAAAGGAAAGACAGAAGAATCGGAGCTGCGGCCGTCATGTTAAGATTTTTTTTTTTTAAATAGAGATGCGAACACGGAATTCGTGTCACATCAATATTCTTACTATTTTCAAATTAAGGGGGGGGTAAGGTTTTTAACTTTTTTTTTGCATTTTATTTTTAATTTTTTAAATGAATGTATAACATCTCGAATATTGTGTCAAAATTTCAAGTCAATTGAAGCAAAATTGACGAAATTATGAACATTTGAGCGATACTCAGACTGATTTTCTATACCTGCTCGGGCAGCTACGAGACGCGCTCACCTGAGGACTAGCGGACGTACTATTTGTATTGGAAGAATTTTGCGTAGAAAAGGACAAAAAGATGCTGATGATGAAAGCTCTTTGCTGTGTGAACATGGCATCGACGATTATGTGTAAGTATAAAATAAGTGTTGAGTTTTATTTTGAATTTTACAGTGTGAAAAACTTTAAAGCGTTTTCCCCACATCTCACGTTTTAAAAGTCGGTGTCCATCATAACTTCAAAACTACTGCACCGATCCTTTTGAAATTTTAAACACTATTTTTGTACATAATTTACAAGGTAACGCTGGAGACTTTTTTTCAAATTTGTTATTAATTTTTATTTTTTAATAACAAATTAGTCGATATTTTTCGCAAAAAATCGCGTTTTTCCCTTCAAAGTGTTCCAAAAAATTGTAAAATTGAAATTTCAAAAAACCCTCCCAGTGTTACCTGGGAAAACCTATTATCTAACGAATAAACTTAGATTTTTGGATTTCAGATGATCTAGCACCAAGTTATGATGGACACCGCAATTCTCCTTTTTTCCGAGACACGTCCGAATAATTGCTGCCATTGCCGTATTTTTTAAAATTTCGTCTTGAAAATTTTACACAATATTCTTAAAATGTCATACTTTAATATACCATTGGTTTTAATAAAGAGATTTTAACTGTGTCGTCACAAAAAATCACAAAAACATGCCTTTTTTGTACGAATTAACCTTATCCCCCCCTTAAGCTAAACGCTTGTGCTGTGAAAATAGGACTAACTTACTTGTCTGGAGTGAGATTCGAACCCGCGACATTTGGATCACGAGGCGAGAGTCCTATTTCACGTGCTCTGTACAGTGCGGTGATATTGTTAAGTTTTTGTTTTTAAATATAAACGCATATCTTTAATTCTGTGGAAAGTTATAACATGGTCTCTGTACTATTTAATATTCATGTGTAACCTGATTTTTATTTATACAAATTAGAAATGTCAAGAAAATCTGACTGTTTTCATATCTGTGTACAGGCCCACCCACAGGCACACATGGCGATCAAATTTGAATCCTAATCGTGAGAGTTAGAGCATGAAACCAGGCTGCCGAGATGATTTTTTAAGAGGGTAGCGAGAATCACATTGCTGGACAGAGTGAGGGCCGACATAACGCACACACTCCTACATATAGAGAAATCACAAATGAGGTGGTTTGGACATATTCTAAGAATGCCACAGGTGAGTCGCCCCAGATTAAGGTGGGAAAAACAACAGAAAAAAGTATACGAAAACAGGATTAATCTTTACTAGTTTTCACATATGGAAGCCGCACAAGACAAGGGAATATGGAGGCACATAGTCGAGTTTTTGAGCCCTAACCCTGCTAGGACACGGGGATGAAGATGATGACGATATACTACGTTAGGAATATTCACAGCCACTGGCCTGAAAGATCGTAAAAACATGACATAATATCCCAAAAGACACAAACCAGAAGATATATTACGTTGATCGGCAAACAAAACACGACAAAGAAAAAATAAAATAAATACAATCAAAACAGTAGCTTCTTGGTGTATAGTGGTAATGACGCTCGCCTAGTGACCTGGTGAGCTATGGTTCGGGCCCCATTCTAAAAATCAGCAAGTTAGTCCTATTGTCACAGCATAGGCTTTTGGCTTAGTCTGAGAATATTAAGAATATTGATGCGACACGTATTGTATTCCGTGTTCGTATGTATCTTAAAAAAATAAAAATAATAATAATAATAATTTCAAAAATAGCAGCTATCATCTGTTACATTTATATATAAAATCCTTTTGATTCGCGCAAACTGAGATTGCGGTGGTAAGTTCGGGCGCCCAAGACACCGAGTGATTACGTCACTAACGATAATAAATGTTGCAATGTATCTCCCCACCCCTAACCGCTTTTATTGTACATTCTGACGAAAGGATATTTTTCGTAGGTCACAGAGTGTGCCTCCGAACAAAGCGCTCGCCAGACTAATTGGTAAGGTAAATCTGATTGATGATGGCCTCCGGAAGAACTTGGATTACGGCAGAGAGATGAATCGGAGCGGGCTGCGCGGGAGATAAATGGACCGGATTATCTGGCGCCCAATGTGGTATCCTACAAAAGTGGCGGCGTCATTAGCGGTCGTCTTATTGATTCCAGACAAAAATTCGTATCTGAAATAGATACGCAATGTGTAATTAGAAAGATTCGTCTATGTATCAAATAAAAAACAAAGATAAATCATCACTTTCTTTGGAAGTGGAAAAAGTGCGTAAAAATCGCTTAGGCCGAGAGCTAAATTTGTTAATAATAAATAAATAAAAATAAATTTGTTAATAATAAATAAATAAAAATAAAAATTAATTTTATTTTTATTTTCCAATTATATCACATCATGAGTGCTTTGGTTTTTGACTTAGTACACTAATGTTTTTTTTTTAATTCGGGATGCTACAATAATTATTTTATATTAATGCAATACTGCACTAAAATATTAAAATTTATGACTCAATGACCATGTAATTTACATTTTATTTTAGTTACTTCGTTATAAGTGAAAATTAACCGAAAAATGCTGAATAAAATTGCACTATTAACTAAAACATGATTTTTTTCGACTTAATACACTAAAGTATTCATGGTGCTACGTAGAATGTGTCTACGCACTGTATATAAGTTTGATGCATAATTATCAGCGGTTTTTAAACCTAACTTAACCTAACCCAACAAAATCTATACATATTACGTATAATTATCATTCAGGGGCGTAGTCAACATCAATGTTAATCACTGCTTCCCATTTCAACTGTCGACGGTTCCTATGTAAATCGTATATGACTTGTTTGTACACATACACAGAAAATACTTTTCTCCGCAATACAAAATAAAAACAAATGTTTCTACTTTTTTCAGAGATAAAAACTGACGTAATAAGCTCATTATGTATGTAAAGCCAAAAACTTCATACACTCTCCTGTAAAATAGCATTTTTGTAAATGACTTAGTTTAGGAATAGAACGTCGATATCATTCGGGCCGTAGCCACCACCAATAAATTGGAAGACACCGCATTACCGCGGGTGAAACATTACGCGTGGTGTCCGGTGTCCAGTGCCCTAGTGTTGTAACTTTCTTCCTCCAGAAGGGCCTGGTCATCAAAACCCGAAAACCTATCCTTACCTGACTTGTCTTACCTGGTGTCACCAGCTTTGAAGCGAAAAAACCACCCTCTGCATGCTCTTTCACTAATCGTTTCTTCGCAGAAGAAAAATCTTTGCGATCGCGAAACGACTCAGCTGCTTTCCACCTTTTCTCAAAATGTTACAGCATAATATGGGATATATGTGAATGTTTTACGATACACTGATAGATTATTAGTTATGGTTGATTTTTGAACCAAGAAAATTTCATAACAATATTTTTTTTAATAAAACAAATAAGAGTGTTAATTGTTTTGCATGAATAAAAATAGTGGAACAAGAACAGTGTTCTAAACCTAGCTTTGTATACAACAGACAATTATATTCAGTAATAATAATTTTAATAATTAATACGTACTCATAAAGGCTCATGGGCGTGGAATACAAACAAAATAATAATATCCTTTAGCGGACACGGAAGCCTGCAGGACCAAATCCGCTGTCGTGTGATAAAGTAATGAGATTTTAACGGAAACATGAAAATTTTGTCTACAAACGTAATTTTAATTTTTATGCCACCTGCTTCCTAATTTAATTGTAAAATATATATTTTTTAATATTCGCACTCGTAGCATGGAAATGATAACATTTTCAAGCTAATTGTCACGTTTAAACAGTGCTGTTGAATCTTTTTCAAACCAACTAGCAAAACAAAAATTATCTCTTTGCTCTACTCTACTAGTTGAATGTAAAAAATATTTGATAAATGCAAACTAAATTATAAATATATATTCTATTTCTTTATTTATTACAATAGTAGTGACAAAATAACTCGAGGTTTTTTTAATAGAGGTATAACACAATACACGTCACATTAATATTCTTACTAATTCTAATACGACCAAAAGCTTGTTCTGTGAAAATTGGACAAACTTGCTGGTCTCCTGAAGTGGGGCTCAAACCACAGACTACTGGATGACTAAGAGAGAGTTTTAAGCACACGACCAAAACATTCTCACGCTAACAGATATGCATAGTACAAAATTCTGTACATAGAATTTCTTTCAATGTTTCTGCCACATTATGCGTCAATATTAATGCCTGTAAAAGGATATTGGAAGACAGGTACAACGTTGCATCTAGCTGTAATGAATGCTACCCAGGATCGAGATTAGTATGGGTGCATCACGTATCATTTCGAACGAGACTACTTTATCAATATAAGACATTTGAAGGATGCACAAGAAGTTATATTTTGCCTCATTCAAAGATTTTCTCTTTCAAAGAAAAATATATAAATTGTTGAAAATGTAGGAACATTATTCTACTTTCATAACTCTTAAATAACTTCCATTGTTCCTCTATTCAATTTCAATAAATTCAATCATAAATTAATATCAATAAATGCATCGTTTGCAATTTCGTTGCTCGAAGTCGAGCGTAAATTATGTCCAAACAATAACAATTTTATCGTAGAATTATATTGAATTTCATTTAAAAGTCTTTCGATTCTATAAGTCTAACTTCGGGCCGAACTACTACAAGAATCCTGAAATCCGAGTGCAGCCTGAATCCAGTCATTTTTCAAAGTAAAATTACATGGCAACACTCTTTCTTGCCGTAAAACCGTGGCAGTCTTGTTTAAAAGCCTAAATTCCACGCTTCTTATATTTAATAAAAAAAATTTCTCATGTATCCTGTACACACAAAAAATGTTTTTTATTTATATGCTAACATTGTTGACTTAGACTGGATAAGAGATTTAAAAAATAAGAATCCAAAAAAGTTTAAAATATTTCACAATTAACAATGATTTTGTATTTCATTTCTTGATAAATAAACCGATAAAATCAAGGTGATTTTAAATATTATTTGTTTTTTGACGTTCTTCATTCTTTGATATATTTTTCGAGATGTTCACACATTTTCCAGCAATTCTAATTTTAGTACATTTAATCTAATCAGAGACAAAATGAATACAATATTATTTTTAAACCGAACAGTTTTATTTAAATTCATTTAACAAAAAAAAAACAAGAATGTCCAGAAATTACGTTAAATAGGTAGCAATAAGAGAGTAAGTAAAAAAAAAACGTAACTTGAAGAATAAACTTTCATACAAGAGGTGTGACATATCAAATTATTTCTTAAATGTCTACTCAGAAAACATCAAGATATACGAAATAATAATTGTAATTAAAATTTGTTTTGAATCGTGGGTCGGTGGTTCGAACGCCATTCCGAGAGACCAGCGAATGATTAGATTAGATTAGTACAAACGGTTTGATTAGCTTGAAAACAGTAAGAATTAAAAATACATCATCCTATAAAATTAAAAATAACGTAACACAAACAAAAGCGCATAACAAGATATTTAAAGCAATGAGAAAGAAAGGAAAACGAAAAAAATGTATCTCCGAATTTGCGTAAGTTGAGATAACGTAACTAGAGTACCTATTACTGTACACGTTCTTTTAAAAATAAATTGATTGGATTGCTGATATAAAGATATTACAAAATTCTTTAAGAAATCTTCTTTTTCATATTGTGATAAATGTAATAAGTGATTTAAAGCGTAATGGTACGCTTTCTAATCAGTTTAAAGCCCCAGGGTGTTATAGACTCCTGAGAAGCGTAAATAGAGCAGATATCCACGATATGCCCATAAACCCCAATAAATATCCACAAGTTCCGACTATGGAAGCTGCAGATGCGATAGAAGTAAAAACCGGACTGCTATATCATAATCCTCTACACTACACATTTGTAATAAATATTCCTGGGATTTCAACGAGGTCTATCCGCTTAATGCGGGCGCTGAGCCACTAGACTTCTTGTATGTTGGGCCATTGTATAATATATTGCGGATCTGAAGGTTTTGCGCTGTCAAGTGGGAGGTTTGATGGCTGCGTCTCGAGCATCAGCTATCAAGCGGAAATATGAGATATTTTCAATTACAATAAACAGCCTTATTTTCGATATTAGTCGGATATTTCGCAAGGCATGTGGTCTGGTGGGCGGACATTGTCAAATGTACACTAAAACGCCGATTTGTAACTTGATCGTGTTAATATTACGAGTACGATATGTAGTATTTCAATTCAATTCAAAATTTTCCTTGCAGTACTGCTAGCCAAAATAATCGCTAATAGTTCGATAACTGATCAAACAATAGAAGAAAAAGAAAATGAATGTCACCTGCATTTGCACAAATATCCAACTGCCGAAACAGGTCATAATTAATTATTTATAGCTCTTTAAACTGTATTTTTTCTTCAGTATTTAATATAAGCGAACATACATATAATTATTTTTACATATTCTTTTCAATATTATCTACTTATACTATCCTATTTTATATTTATATCCACAATTAATTTATGGTAATATAGTATTTGGTTGTATATTTCTATTATTTTGTTCTAACGATGTTGTAAGCTGCTCATAGGTTCTTCAACACAACATAACACACATTTTATAATAATAAACCAAAGAAGTAATAAAAATAAAACATATTTAAAAGAAAAATAAACACAACATAAAACACGTTTTATAATAATAAACCAAAGGAGTAATAAAATTTAAACCTATTTAAAAAAGAAATGAACTTAACATAAAACATGTTTTATAATTAAAAACCAAAGAATTAAAACTATCAATCATGTTTCTTTTATATAAAACACAAAATACAAGTTTATTTCATGACATTCCAACGCATTACAGAGGATAGGTCACAAATATTTAAAAAAATGTAAACTTTAATGTCGATCATCTCCTTAACCATTGACATCATTGCGATTGGCGACCACCGTAGTCTAGTGGACATGACACCGGCTTTTCACACCGGAGGTTCTAGGTTGGATTCCTGGTGAAGTCACAAAACGTTTGTGTGATTTTCTGGGTGTTTTTGTGATGTGTTTCACTACAGTATCTGGGCCTCATGGGCTAATATAAAGTTAAAAGGTAAAAAAACGTAGCATTTCCAGTGGTGCAGGCAGCAACAGATGGAATACTTTCATCGGAATAAGATTGGGAAGTAAATAACAGCAAACTGTCTAAAACACAAATTGTGTTTGAGAAGTGGAAAGTTTACGGAGACATCTGTTTGCTATAAAAATCCCAACTTTTTATTGCCCTACTTTGGTGTAAAGTTTATTATTTGTTTACATAAATCCTTTTCTTCGAAAACAGACGACACTTGGATTGTTTCCAGGGTTCTCCAGAGTCCTCGAGCCCACTCGAGCAAGAGTCCAGGGAGGGAGGCGGGACTCGACAACTGTTCCAGAATAATTGGAGGACTAGGGTTTTAGATGTTTTTCGCGCGTTATAATACTGTGCAGGTGAACAGGATTTCGAGTCAGGTAAATAATGCCACTGAAGACAGTAAATCAAATTATTAATGCCAATGAAACACTAGCATGGAATGCGGATGAGATATTTTGTGTTGCTCTAAATTAAACTTTATAATACACACTTTTATATTATTTTTTCACTACTATTTAATCGAAAGAAATAGTTCCACTTATGGTTTAAGTGATAACTAACCAAAAGTCAATCTATTCGGGTAGGGGGGGGGGTTATCATTAGCGGAAATAAGCTCAATAAAAGGGGCATATTGAGGAATGTGGTGTTTTTCAACGTTTTTCACATCATTCAATTATTTTTATACAATACCTACTAAAATATAATATATCAAGGTATAATTAGTACCAAGTTCCTCATTTTCATACATAAGTAAGACTTTCCATTTACATTCCTTGATTGAAATTTTTAAAATTGTAAATGACTATTTTAATTTTAATTAAATTAAACTTTGTAATGCACACACTGAGTTAATTTAACACGACTATAGTTTCGAGATGAGCAGTCCCTCTTATCATCAGGTGTTATAAATTGTACCTGATGATGAAAGGGACTGCTCCTCTCGAAACTATAGTAGCACCACAAAGGCTTATTAGATTGCCCTGAAGTAAATTAATTAATAATGTATCATCTTCCTGCTACATCCAAAACATAACTTTTAATTGCCAGCCCGGAAATACAAATTATATATGAAATTAAACGATAAATAAAAAGTAGCTTGTTGGTTTAATGGTCACGCTCGCCAAATGATCTGGTGGTCGGTGGTTCGCGCCCCATTCCAGGACACCAGCAAGGTAGTCCTATTTTCACAGCACAAAAGCGTTTAGCTTATTTTGAAAATAGTAAGAATAATGTCACACATATTGCGTATTCAAATCCCTTTAAGGGGTTACGTGTAGTCAGGATTTTTAAA
Source organism: Agrypnia vestita (assembly GCA_016648135.1). Taxonomy (NCBI): domain Eukaryota; kingdom Metazoa; phylum Arthropoda; class Insecta; order Trichoptera; family Phryganeidae; genus Agrypnia; species Agrypnia vestita. The sequence goes on from JADDOH010007590.1 coordinate 22,722, forward strand.
AAATCGAATTTTTTTTGGTATTTTCTTAAAGCAAAATGTTTCAAAAATGTTGTGTGAAAATATTAACTCGATCCGGTTATTAGTTTTAAAGATATCCAACGATAACTGTAGGGCCCTCCGCTGCTGCCCGTACTGATACGCGGACGCTACTAAAGCCGGCCGGGCTGACAAAAGTCGCGACTGCTGCGGAACGCGGTTTTTACCTGTTTAATTCTAAGAATAATGTACGAAATTTCTTTTATACTTCTACTTTTAGACATACGACCCTTTAGGCTAACTGAGATTTGATTTAGTGTCAGTACTTCAGTGGCAGTGAAACCCAGCAGTCGATAGGTAGTTGTGCGTGTATTATAATTATTTTCAAAAATTTATAATGAGACGTCATGAAGGTATGCAAGGAATATTAATGATTGCCAATGCATAGGATTACATTATGGACCTAATGCACACAGGTATGCTGAAAAACTCCATATAGAGCGCATAAAGATTGCTGACTAACGTGCAAATCAGATCACTCGAGAAGGCAAAATGAGAAGTAGATAAAAAAAAATCGACATCTTGGAGGCTTACACATCGGTAGAAGATGTATTATATGTACCAGAAATCTATGTAAGTAATTTTTTAAATTGTATTTTTATTAATTATTTATGTATAAAACTTTAAACGCGTTTTTCTCAAAATAACGTTTTCAAAAACGGTGTCCACGATATTTTAAAAACTACTTGACAGATTTAAATGAAATTTAAACATCATATTTTAGGCATTAAAAACTTGTGCTTAATCGAAGGATTTTTTTTTTTGACTTAAACTTTTTTTTATAAATAATAAATGAGTGATTTTTTCCTTCAAAATTCATAATTAAGCTTTCAAAGACCGCCATTTTGCTAAATTTGAAAAAAAAATAAAAAAGCTTCGATTAAGCACAAGATGTTACTATTGAACAACTAATTTCTTTTTGTTTCATTAAATTTAGATAAACCACTAAGAAGCACTGATGAACACCGCGAGGCACTACTTGCAAAACAGGGGTCAAGAAACGAGATTCTATTGTGGTCCAGTATTAATAATTTTATTTGAAATTTTCGGTATAGTTACTTAAAATATAGAATAAAACGTTGGTATTATGAATTGAATCAAAACATTAAACAACCGTTCAAAAAAAAATTTTGAAAATGTCTATTTTTTTGCATCTCTGACTACACGTAACCCCTTAAAGAAAACTAGAATACACACGCATGGTACCTACTGAATATACATATTTGTCAGATGATTAACATCATTGCAAATGTTTAGTTAGCAAATGTTGAGAGAAAATTTTATTCCTACAATTTAATTTGCATTTTTAATTGTTCAGTGGACATTTTTCTCTAACATTTTTGTTTTTCCCGCAAATAGTTTTCTTTTTCTACTTTTAGTTTCGAAATATTCTGCAATTTAGTGATAATTGGTATCTTTTTTTTTCAATTGATTCAGCAACATTATAGATTGACATTTAAAAAAATATATATTTGTATATATCTACTTCTTTTATTTGAGTAATTACACCAACATGTTTCAGAAAAACCTTTCCATCATCAGGGTTTTGTATAATATAGAATATGTTTATATATACAATACCCCGACGATGGAAAGGTTTTTCCGAAACATGTTGGTGTAATTAATTAAATGAAAGATGTAGATATATACAAATCATACAATCAATATTTTTTATTATTGCTAGTCACTATTTATACCACATACTTGATTTTACTAAAAAACTTTGTATACTAATCGTATTTTTCTATGTACTGTATACTTAAGCACTGTTTTATTTTCTTTAATATATTCTGTTTTTTTTCTTTTTTCTGAAAATGTATTATTTTTTTGTTATGTGTACATACACATTTACTTACCTTTATCCAATAAACACAAAAATATTTATCAAAATCTGATAATAGCATTAACAACGTATTACTGATGCACGAAGAGCTATTCGCGGCCCCAGCGCAGGGGCGCCATCCTGCGGGGATAAAGCCAAGCCCGAAAAAACAGAATCAATTCGTTTGAAAGATAAGTTCCAAACAATTTCATAGTCCAGCGGACCTATTCGGATAATCGAATTGATCCTCCCCAAATCCTAGCTCCCGCGTACCGGGAGTACCGGGTACCGGCTGTACCCGAAGTAGACTCAATTTAAGTTTTTTTCCCGTAAACGTCCGGATCAGGGCCGTCAGACGGAAAATTCAAATCGAATCCAAACAGGCCGACACGCGCCCTGTTGTCTCCACTTGGCTTTCGCACTGAAAGGTCTAGTGTCACGGTTTGGGGACTCGCTAAAACATATAGGTACTAAGTATTAATGGAATTTAAAATAAAGTAAATTTTAATAATTATTTTGATTTTAATAATTTGAAATCAATACACGAACAAATGATTCAAATGTAACTCTATTAAATAATAAACAACAATGATCTTCTCTCCACTTCTTAATACGTGTAAGAAATCCAAAATCAAGGCCATAAATTAAAATAATATTTAATGTCATAATCTCATTAGTGTAAATAAAATAACAACTAAATAGGGACACTTTCAAAGTAACTGAGTTAATCACTTAACAGAAAACGGGGAATTTTGATAATTAAGGTAACATAGAATTTTATAACCCCCGGAATCTTAAATCATAAGCGTCTAGGGTTAAAAAAGAATGTTGATACTACTAAATCTTAGGGCTTCACCGAAAACTCTAATTATCCGTAGGGGAAGGTGTAACTTAAACCTTATAAATACGTCGATTATACGTGTTGTATCCACTGTATGATAATGGCATTACAAGCCGAAACTACTGTAAAATTTAAAATAACACCTAACATGCAAAACTTAATAAAAATATTTATTAACATTTAATTTATTTAAAATTACAATTCAAAAACTATACAATAAAAATATTTATTAAAATTTAATATATTTTAAATTTCAATAAAAAACTAAGTGAATGGTTGATCACGAAGTCTCGATTGCTACGCTTTCAGCAGCCTATATTATCTATAAAACGTCAAAAATGGCGAACTTAATTTCAACCTTAAATTAATTTGTTATAAAGCAAGATATATTATAGATGTCTCGCACAAATATTTTTTATATGGGAAAGTAGGTTCGGAAGTCTTTTATTTATTTGTTATTAGGTATAAATTTACTTGTTTTTTAAACCAATAAAAAGCCAGACGGGAGATTTTAAAATGAATATGCTCGGGATAAAACGATTCTAAAATATAAAAATATGCTTTAAAACTCAGTTATCAATTGTGAAACTGAAACTGTCAGATATCAATATTCAAACGCGTCCCTTATAGGTATTACATAAAAAGGTTGGTATAAAAAACCGGGGCTGAACGGGTAAGCTTATGTTTGTAGCAATGGCAGAAATGAGGGAAATAAAACGAAAATTGGTTGAAAGTTTTTGTTCAGCATCTTAATTTCATAAACTAAAGAAAAAATTTCATCACATAAAATAAAATAAAAATGGATTAATGTTTAAAAAAAAGTTTAAAAAAAACAATTCTGCCCCACCCAACAACGTTTCATCATGATTACTCTCTATGCCAGCACGATAATTATTGGCCCATTTATACATATGTGGGTTATAAAAGCAAAGGCAGCAATATCCAAAAAATTAAAAACCTTTTTGAATGTGGTCACCGACGATTACTAATTTAGAATGTTCTGAATTATAGATTTTATATTTCTATCCCTTCGGAAATTATGTTTCCTAAAAACTAAAAAATCTCGAATTCCATACATTATAAATTAATAATCCTGTTTTGGTTGTTGGATTGCTGCCTTTGCTTTTATACTCCAAATATAACAGGATCACCAGGCCTCTGTACAGTTGTTTTCTCTGTTCATTACAGCTTTAACAGCCAGTTCTATTGACTATAGAGATCATTTTTGCCTTACCGTCAATTTTTTTATATTTACGTACCACGTGAAATAAAATAAAATCAAAGCAAAATGAAATATCAAAGTTACAAAAAATATTTAATGAAATATTTACATATATTTATATTTGGACAACTTGGAAAACTTAAATAAAGGAAGTAATTAACAAAGTAGATACAGAGTTTACAAAAAAAAGCAGCAAATTTGAGAGCTATCGTTGGAAGTAGTATTTTGTGCAAAAGTACACAGACAAAGTCCACTTCAGGCAATGGCATAAGGTCGACTATTGAACAATAAAAACATTCCTGCCTGCTCCGATGTGTATATGAAGAGATGGGTACCGTATCCCGTTCCGCCCCGGTTTCCCCCTCTAAGTAGCAAAAATACAAATATACTTGTTCAACGGATTTATAAGTGTTGTTGTTGTTTACGGTGTTGTGAGATGAATTTATGTGTTCGATATAAATGGAGAGTACAGCCATCTGTAAAAACCATACTCTCATTGAGCACATTTATTATTATAGCTAAAGGCACGCTAAAATTGACTATTACGTGTCAAGTAAACACAGGATAGATGGAAATACAGAATGGCAAGAAATACTCACAATTTCACGGTCGATTTATTGATGAGAACGGTTACAACAATGGTTTACGAAGTACAATAGGTAATGTTGGCGTAGGCTACGGTGGTCCGTATTTTTTAAAAAACTTTTTTTTTTAAATTCTTATTTCAAAAAATTTTTATAGTGATTCAGTATTCTATTGAATTTATTGAATAATAAAAAATACTCCGAACACTAATTTCATCTATGGAAGTCGTATGAGAAAGTGAAAATAGGGGTGGGTATTAGAACCTCCTCCGACAGATTGCAAAGACAAGCCGCATTAGTTGTTCTTTGCAATGTTTTCTTTTATCCGCGGATAAACCACCGCGGGGATGGAGGCACCCTGCATCAGACGTCTGCAATGTACCACCCCACGGTATATTGTCCAGAAATGTGAAGAGTAGCTTTTAAACAACTTTTTCCCAAAAATAATTGTGGTATACAAATAATTATGAGTCAATATTTTGGTGTCTCGTCTCATGACTTTACCAAAGAAAGTCAAATTATCAATCGGTAGCCTACATTTCACATACGAATTCAGTTGGCTTAGAGAGGCAAAAATTTGTAATAGTTTTTCTAGTGATAGAGACCGAAACTCTCGTTCCTTCATGGGTCAATGAGAGTGATATATTGGTGTCCAGCTTGAGGATATTCAGGTAAGCCAGATCCCTATTGATACCCCTCCTAACCTGCATTCTATCGTGCCAAGTTGCGCTAAACAAATATGTACATATAAAACCTTTATGATCACAGTCCATTCAGGGATAAGATTCCCTACTAATAACTATTATTATTAATATTATTGACTTAACTACATTATTAACTTTATTAATTATTAACTAATTGTTGTTCTAATTAATTTTTATAAACGTACTTTTATTTATACTATTATTTCGTTTCGTATTCGTTAGTAAGCAAAACTATCATGTTCTAAAAAGTAATTTTATTTTTATAAACTATGTTATATTTTTTATAATTTTCTAAATTGTTATATATCTTTATTGTTTAGATTCAACTGTTGTACACAACGGATTAACCTGACTCCTTAATCACAGACCTCAGTCTAGCCAAGAAGACAGCGATTAACTTTTACCTAAAACTCAAAAACAATAAATGAAATGCTGTATAATTTAAAAAAAAAGTAAAAGTATATTTCCATGTGTTTTCCATTCCACTGAACATGTATGATTTAATAAATAAATAAATAAAATGAATTACTAATTTTTAATTCAAAGGAAATGACACTTCATCTCAAAAACTATTACTGGTGAAATACATCACAAAAATATCAAAACTAGTTAAAAACTCTCAATATGAATGCAAAGCAATGAGTCAAGTGTACTATTTCACTTTCAAAATTTGCTAAGCATGCCTCGAGGGATAGAGAGAAGATGGTATATTATATACAAGATAAGCAAAGCAAGGCTAAAAAATAATTATTATAATATTTTAAAGTTAATAAACATTTAGGCCTAGGTTCATTGACTCGCCATTATGCGATTACATGTTGTGACAGAGACAAAGGGTAAATTTTGTCTGGGAGCCAGATCGCGAGATAAAATATATATGAGGCTCAAAATTGCAAAGTGCACGAAATCCAGAAGCGGCTAGACACAGAAATGGTTCAAAGAATGGATTTTTTGCTCTCGTGCGGAGACGAGCGGAGTATGGATGCTGGACTACCATTCGTACGTCCTTAACTTCTTTTATCTATCTAAATGAAATATAAGAACAAATTCGTGACACAAGACTGTCTCTAAGGTCTCAGGGCTCTAGCATATTCTAACCACAATTTGATAAGTTGCTGTAAGTAGTTCAACAAAATATTTGAGAAACAGGGACTAGATTTCGGTGAATAGGGAATTTTTTCTTACGTCTATTCAAAGCATAATTCTAGGAATATTACACATACGTGGGTAAAGTTTGACGGGAAAGTGACTTTTCAATGTTTGACAACACTTTTTCTGCGGTTCGAGCTGGCAATATTTCTGGCATCTGCCATGTTTTTGAAGCCTACTGGCAATATTTCAAACGAATCTGTCAGATAGTTAATGTTTTGCACTGATTTTAAAGAGAACTATTTTCATTGGTGTGTAAATATGGATAAAAAGTAATTTCGGGCGCTTTAAGCGCTATTTTTAAGTGAAAACCCATTAAAGAAAGTGAAGAAAAGTTACGTAAATAGTAAAGTGAGCAGATCTGTCCCTTTGAATGATTTTTAAAAGACTTTCAGCTTTCAAAACTGGTCATATGAGCACGGATGATCCTGAACGTACGGGGCCATCATTTACCGTAGCTACTCCCAAAATACTCAATAATATCCCTTATAATTATAATTAGCGAACACCAGTTGAAAGTGCGTGAGATATTAAGTGATCAATATTTTGCATTTAAATATACAAAAGCCATCCGAAAGATTGGTTCAGCGTTTGCTTAGTTCTAAACAAAACTATTTGATTGGGATTTAAAAAAATCAATAATGAATAATTGTTATTAATTCATTTTATTTTTAATGAAACACTAACAGAATACTAGGTCTTCTTCTTCTTCTTCTCCCTCAGCCTTTTTCCCTCCACTGCTGGATGTAGTTTTCCTCTTCCTCTTCCATTTTCCTCCACTCATCTCTATTTCTCCCCCTTCGCATCGGCTCTTCCTGCTTGCTGTACAATGTCATCGGACCAACTTTTGAGAGGTCTTCTGACACTTCTACTTTTCGTCCAGGGCCTCCACTGTAGGATTCTAGGTGCCCACTATCATTTTAATTTCGCAATACGGTCCATAATATCGGCAACTTTGGTTCGGCGTCTTATTTCTTCATTTCTGATTTTATCTCGTCTACACTTTAATTTGTGTATGCTTTTTTCTGTTAGTGTTGTTGTTTCTAGGCCATATGTCAACGTCGGTAGGATACATGTATCGAACTTTTTTCTTTTCAGGCATACTGGGATTTCTTTATTTTCAAACAAGTGTTTCAATCTACTAAATACTGCCCGGGCAGAATATTGGTACAGCATCCTATATATAAAACAAGACATTACTTATTTCAAACTGAACCCAAGACATCAATTACAAGTGTCTTCGGCCGGCTCTAGCAACTTGCATGTATTTAATGAATCAATTCAATGCGACCATGTACATATTTGCACACGTTCTGCATAGCGATTAAACGTGAACAAAGCGATTGGCGAACAAACAAACAAAATAAAATTGGTAACAATTATTGACATAGGATAACATGAAAAACCCAAGTTTAAGGACGAATTTAGCGGTCTTTTTAGGAATTTTTATTAAGAAAAAAATATTTTCTTAATAAAAAAGTACACAATTTTTGCATACCAGCTGTTAAAGAAATGTTAACAAACGTCACGCGACGATAGTGACTTTAGAAGAATTAATAAAAATCGGTTTAAATTAGTTCATTTAACTGTTTCGCTGTTTTTCACCAACGTGTACAATACCTGCAGATCGAAAACGTTTAGCAGTACCTTCTTTATCTTATTGACCAAATAAAATTTGGGCAAACTTGTTCCGAAGAGGCAACCGATAAAAAATATCGCGCCACTTAGCTACGGCGGCCGAATGCCGAGGCGTTCTCTCGCTTCCCGCCGAATTTAAATTAGAAAAGGAATTCCATAGACAACGAGCGCATTTAGATGGACCCTCGCGCGGGCGAAAATTCTTGCCAGGCTGAAAAAAATTCGAATCGGTCCCAAGTTCGATCTGAATGATAATATTCTTATGCTTAAAAATTGTTGAAACGCGACTTTATTGCTAATATATTACAATCTTCAATGTCAAATAAGTGATTTTGACTTGTTTATGTCGAATACGAGGTTAAATCTTTTTACGAATTTCGCGGATTGTACAAGTGCAACTGTCCAAATTATTTTTGTTGCGTCAGTGCACTTGTCCTTGACGTATCTTGACATTAATAGCAATGCATTTATTCCTATTTTTTATGAATTACGTTCTTTATTGTTTCATACTTTTAAAGCCCCCTTTCTTCTATTTATTTATATATTTTTTTAATTTCGGCTAACCACTGCATTTGTGTTTTCATATGAAAGATACTGTTCCGATATGATGTGTGAAATAAACGTTTGCATTTCCTTTTCTTCCATTTTTTTTTTGTATCTTGCATGATATATTTTGACATTTATTTTATTAATTTGTATTGACTATTTTAAATGTAACTGCTTTCAAATGAAATATTATGTTTATATCTAAGGTGATTAAAAGTTCAAAAAGTCTACCTATGCCGTTAACAGATAGCGAGTTCTGCCAATTCTAAGCCAGTACCTTCGAAAATTACATCATTGATCTTAGAACTGGTAACAAACAATAATGGTTCAAACCATTTCGCCTATAAAGATGTTCAATAAAACTCAGTGTGATTCTGTGAGTATAATTTAATTACCTATTACTCCATGCCTATTTTACATGCTTTTCCATTCAATAACCGATACACTTTAACACAACGGGACACAATAAATTCAACACCGGAAAAATTCTTCTGGTGTGATAAGAACCTTCCTTTCACGCTACCGTATTTCAAAAACCTACCAAATATGGTGCGTACAGGAAAAAATGGGCAATGAAGAATGAGGTGGAACTATGAACCATAAGTCTTGGATAACGAACTAGATATCAAGGCTTCACGGAAGACAGCAGAGCTACGTAGGGCCAGACATGTCTAAAAAGTGTATCCTGCAAGGTAACTACAGATGGCACTGTATTAATAATCCCGAGGGAAGCGATTTTGAAGAAGATGAGGCGATAATATAAAGGGCCACGCAAGAAAACTGGATATACACGACTGGGGGACCTGTAGTAACGACAAACAGTAGAGGCGAAGTCACTCATTAATGACACTTACTCTTTCTATACTTTTGTTCTTATACTTTCTACCTTGGCATTAATTTACTTATTTACACTTTTGGTTTGTTCATTTATGTATATACTTTTTACTCTAATTTATTTTACTTTATTTTTCTTTTTATTCTTCTGATAACGTAACCATAAAATTAGATATTTAAATGGAGTCTCAATGAATGGAATGGCTACTTACCTTAGAACAGGTATTTTTATGTACCTAGCGAGGTAGGTTAGGTTAGGTTAGAATGGAATCTCAATGAATGGAATGGCTACTTACCTTAGAACAGGTATTTTTATGTACCTAGCGAGGTAGGTTAGCGATAAAGGCCTGCATACCATATAGTAGCTTGTTGGTCTTGTGGTTAGGACTCTCGCCTCGTGATCCAAAGGTCTCGGGTTCGAACCTCACTCCAGACTAGCAAGTTAGTCCTATTTTCATAGCACAAGCATTTAGCTTAGTTTGAAAATAGTAAGAATGTTGATGTGACATGTATTCCGTGTTCGCATCTCTATTTAAAAAAAAAAATACAAAAATTTGCATATTGTATTTGTTGCTATCTTATTCTTAAAATCTGCAAATATTCTTACCTTTAATTATGTTTTGATGCAAACTGTTATAAAAGTTATTTAGCTAATAAACGCCGATTTATCGGCACTTAACTGAAACTGAATTCTTGAGAAGGCCAAGATTATCAATGGATCGCAGATACGTGATAATGATGATGAAGAGTGTCAATGTATGTGTAACTATTTAGTAATAAATGTGCGGCGCCATCAACATTGTCTATATACTTCCATTAATCAATTGTCAATTATTACTCAATATTAATGTCTGCTATCTTCGGTCAGACAAAAAAACATATGTCATTGATAAAATTATTTTAAAACAAGTGTAGGTCTTGCTATCACTGAGCGATTCAACATTTTATCTGGCAGGAGTTGACCACCAGCAGCGGATTCTTACTATTGGAGACTCTTAGCTTACTACATCTAAAAATGATGAACTGAAGAGTTTACGTCTTGAAATGCGCCGTTTTCGTTTTCGATCTTTCTTAAACGTCCAGACTGTTCCGAAACCTTCGATTTTAAATTTATAACTGGACGATAGTCCACAATATTTTAAAGGTTTCTGCCTTGATTATGAGTAGAAAATTTTGAAGCAACCATGACCTTATTCAGTATCAAATCTGCATTTTTTCAATATTTCTGACTTATTTTCAACAGCAGGTTGAACTATCATTACAATAACTTATATCAATTACGAAAAATTCGTTTGTTTCAATATAATTGGATTTTTTCCAACGGAGATTAGAAGGTTTTAACCAATTTATTTGACTTGTATAAAAATGAATGAATTTTTCAAATTCGATATAAATTACTGTAATGATAATCTAATAGTATACGAAAAAAGTCAGAAATATTGAAAAAAAATGTAAAACTTTGATGTCGCATATCTATCTCTATAACTATTGAGGTCATGTTTGCTCGAACATTTTCGACTCACAATTAAAGCAGAAATCTACCTGTAAAGTATTGTTATACTGTAGTTTCAGAGCAAAGAAGGGTTTTTAAAAAATGAGCCAATTTTCATCATACATAAAATAAAATGTATACAGTTGTATAATGCCGGAATTACATAAGTTTGGCCTATTCACCTTAATTATCACAAACTCACGCTAAAAAGAATGAAAAATTCAAATCATTTCTCATGGAAGGAAATGGAACCCATAATGAACACCATAACAAAACGAAAGTGGTATCGCGACGGCATAAATATGATGACGTCACTAATAGCATTCTCGTTTTCAGAATAACTTCGCGCCACTGTGTATGTGAAACCATTTCATTCCTATTTTCTACGCTTAGATTTTATTTTTACTTCTCATTTCTTTGTTTTCCTGGTGGGAAAGCGCGGCGCGCCGATGTTTTCCCCGGTTAAAAGCTTTTGGAAAAAGAGGCGGAACTACTTATCGAACTAGCACATAAATAATTTGGAAGACGGTCCCTTTTGCTCGTGGTGAAATCGACTGTTTTTTTTTCAACACCACCGCGCTACCTATCAGGGTATGTGTGTAGTAATGACGAAAACAGACCACCCATCTGTCTCAACAGCGGCGCGGCTCGGGCCTATGGGGGGCTCGAAATCGCTGAAAAAGTTCAATAATCACAACAATAACAGGATCAGTTAAAATTTTAATAATTAATGAATGAGTGGGTAAATCTAAAATTTCAATATGAAACAATTTCGTGGTACTCATCGTCCAGAAACTTTAACAAAGTTTTGACATCCAACCAGATATATCTGTTTAAGGGATTCCAGTATTAGTAACTGCTATTTGTAGGGGAAAGGTGGTATGGAATGGATTTTTTTGTTATAGAGGCTCTAGTAAATGAATGAGATAACATTTTAAATAGGTTGGAGCTGAATAGGAATCCTACATTATTTTACTATTGAAATAAAATGCAATAATGAACCTTTCTTTATTCTTAGTTGCATATTTTTGCAGTTTTTAAAAATGTGCATTATGTCCCATTCATAAATGGACTGTTTTGAAAGGGACGTGATAATTTATGAAAAGGACAGTACGTAATATCAAGATTTTCAAGTAACCTGCCAGAGATCATTCTTGGTATGTAGTGAAAACTTTCTAATTCCCAATATTTGGTTTGTAAAAAAAGACATCCATAGATTCAGAATTTTAAAACCAATCTGTGCAAATATGATTTGCTAACATTAAATGCTTTGGTAGCCAATCTCACAGAAATCCCTTTTGTAAGATTTTATTCACAGCTTCTTCAATTTTGTGACGCGCGATCTCTTTTTAGGTGGCTCTTTTAAATTGCAAAGATGATAAATTATTACTGTAAAACCGACATGAAATACCGGTCATGAAAGGAACGCAAGCAAATAAATAATCAATTTATAGCATTTGTCAAAACACCAAAGAATAATGAAAAAATTACTTTGGAATAGAATTAATTATAAAAACACGCACGACATCGCCATCTTAAAAATGATAGGTGTTTTAAGTTAGGTGCGAATTGATGTGCATCGGGGTTGCCACACAAAATTAATAGTGTCGTCTCAAGGCGTATTTTATTTTGCCGGTAATTTGAATAGTCCCTTTCAATACGTGTCCCTTTCATACCACTCTTCATACTTGACATTAAATATTTTGAAGGTGTGTTTCTAATTTTAATTTTTTTTTTAAAGATATAAAGCGATCTGGAATTTCATAAGTTTGGTGAATATGGTTTAGTTTTGTGTTTAGAATGTTGAATATTTTTGAAGCTTGGAAGAGATGAAATCTTTGTGAGAAGGTGGTGGTTTTGGTGAATTTTGGTACAAGATAGTCGCAGTTCACCTGTGCCCTTCTTAAGTGAGAGTGAGTTATTTGTTGGTGATCTTGTTTATATCGGAAAAAATATTTTAAAGTGTTAAGTAAATATATTTGATTGATGTCCAGGATGTGACATTCTTTGACAAGTTCTTCTGAAGGAAAACGAAATAGCTTTGTATGAAGAACTCTCAATACCATTTTTTGGGCTTTGCTTAATGAATCTAATATAGTACAAGCAGTAATTTTATAAATTAATTTGTTATAGATATCTGTACGGTGGTTTATAAATATATTTTTAGGTTAGAAATTTATTTTTAGATTAGAAGTTAGGTAGGGAATGTTATATATGAGTTAAGTCGTTTGTTAATGTAGGTTATTTGGGACAGTTAAGGTGTATTTATATTAGTAAGTATGGCAAATAGGTAAGATTATTTAAAAAATACGTAGACTATAACGTAGAACTATCAAGTTAATGTAAATATGTAAAAATTCGTTGTTTTGAATGAAAAAAACGCAAATATATTACTTAGTCAAATCTTCAAACAAACACTTCTACAAACAGTCTTACATGTAGAAGAGAAAAATCTGTTCACGATTTAATTAAATTGTGATTAATGCTTCTCGAGGCGAAGTCAACACTAATACATCGTCGGTGTACATCTAAAAGAATTGAATAAACAAAACATAAACATTGAGGTTAAATATTTGATAAGACCGCATTTGTTATTCTGGGATGTCAACACAGAAAAAACGTCGGCGGTTAGAGTCGTATACACATCTATGCATATTTTTAAACTCACCAAATTTTAATCATCAGAGAAATCTTTCGACATATTAACTTTGGTAATAAAAATAATTCATATTAATAAAAAGAACACTTAACAATCATTATAATGGCCATGGTATTGGCTTTAATGGAAAAGGCGGACCCACCGCTTACCCAGGTACGTTTTATAAGCCATAGCTCCTATATCGGCCCTGCTCATTCGCCGCCCGGTTGGCATCTTTTACTGCTAAAAGGCCACCGTGCGACCCCGCTTAATATAGCGGCCCACATAAATTCGCCCTTATTATCGCCGGCAACAAATTTTCTGTATGATTATCATCAGATATAACAATAAACAGCATGGTTTAATGGGACATTGTTATAACGGCAATAACCTACTATCGAAATAATATTTGAACACTAATGGTATAAAATTATCTTTCCAATAAAACCAATGGTCAACATGTATTGTTTTATTTCCACTATTTATTAATTTACAAACATGTTTCTGGGACAATGTTCCTTTCATCAGGATATAAAGTATTAAAAAAAATATTTCTGAAAAAAAAATATCTTGATCTAGTGGTCTAGTAGTCTAAAACGGTCGCCTAGTGATCCATCCAGTGGTCAGGAATTCAAGCCTCGCTCCAGGAGTTCACCAGGTTAATCCTAAGTTCAAAACAGCTCAGTTTGAAAATAGAAGAAATATTTATGTGACACGTATACGCACTTTAATAAATTTATTAATCTTTAATAAATAAACTTTTTAATAAATAGGGTTAACGTGAATACATAGACGGCATTAAGCGTTGCTGTACTAGCTAAGCGATTTACCTTATTTTTCCTTTGTGTGCAATATCAGGATCTTTTTGGGTCGGTGAGTGGGATATCATTAGATACTCTTCTAAGAGATGCATCCTTAGATTATACTTATACTTCACTTCTCTAACAAAACTTTGTTTTTTGTCTTGTTTTAGCACTTAGTGTGAAGTTTTGTCTAAGGCTTATGGCGTATCACTGTCTCATAGGCATTGGGGCAGATTAATCCAAAGCTAAATGTTTTAATTTCATTTTTATCACCAAGGATGTTTTCAATACTTAAAATCAGACACCGATTATTGCCCAAATACTTTGATAAAAGTATAAAACAAAATAAAAACGATAAAGAATTTTATTCATACAATATAAGAGATGCCGATAGCATAAGCCTTCAAAAGAAAAAGAAAAACGATTCACTAAATTGTCTAATTTTAAAGGCTTTAAACTGTACTGCAAAAATTTTATAATGAAAAACTTTAAATGGCTATAGATTATGTAATATAATAAGTTTTAATGTAAATAATGTATTAGCTTATAAAACATATGTATGGAACTACATAAACAGTGAGAAAAAAACAAATTTAATGTGTTTTAGTCGTACGACGATTTTATGTAGTGAAGAATTTTAACTACTTCAAAATATACTCAAATGCTGGTGATAATATAATTATCCCCTAGAATAAGATTAATAGTGAACACTGAAGTATTTAACCGCAGCATGGAATCGGAGAAGGACGCTGAGGAAATACGAACCTTATCTATTCACGAGAATTCCACAGCTCTAGAGGAGAAAAAATATTACCACAGAAAAAGGCAAAACTCTAGTATTTTTAATCGAATTACGAAAGGGTTGCTAAAAGTTTTGGACACAAGGAGTTGAAGTACCAAGGCCGAAGCACGAAGCCAATGAATCAAAAAGAAAAAGTAATTTGGAACAACCGGGAAAGTCAAAAGACAAAATCTTATCCTGAAATTCAACCCTTCTAGGAATCTCTAACTCACTTATCCTCACTCTCGGATAGCCAGACACGATAGAACATCACACTCTTCGAGTTTTGATACGTAAATCTCACCTGCTCTATAAAAAGATGAATAGAAACATGTTGGAAGCCTTCTAAATGTGGTGCTGGAGAAATACTTTTGGGCACGTTGCTAGAAAAATTATGAGAGTGTAGCGAAATAGGGGACGGTCTCCTAAAAGATAGACAGACTAAATATAGGAGCTAACAGGGTCCTCTCTAAACGCTGTGAATAAAACCGAGAGGGATGTATAAATGTGGAGAACCGAGTCCTAGACAGATCAAGGAACAACACATTGAGCGCATGACGAAGAAGAAAAAGTGCACGATGACCTAAATAGTTACAAATAATATTTTTGTTCTAAGATATTATTACGCAAATATTTATAAAACGCTAGCATTTATACAACAAAACATTTAAACGAATTGAAATTTTATACCAAGCATTTCTACGATGGCGTACTTTGTACGAAAACATGGGAATGCTAAAATTACGTTTCAAAAACTAAATTTTTTAACTTTTAACCATCTACTTAACACATTTTTAATATCATTATGATCGTGATTTTTTTTGGAAATTCGTCATTCTCTCTGACAATGTGCATTGTACGAGAGTTTTCATCTAGTTTATCTATTTATTTTATCTATGTCTGTTAAATTAATTTTTTATGTTAATATTAAATTTAAAAAGTCTGTAAAATTATCATTTTTTTATCTGTATATGTTGTCCTACAATTGTGGGAAACATATAATTTCTTTTATATGTCTTTCTGTTGGATGACCAAATAAAAAGTAGTCTTTTTTAAATCTCCTACAGAATTTATCATTGCTCCTTAAACAAAAAAAAATCAAAGGAGTTTCTTTTGTAACGCATTTTAAATGTAATAGTATTTAAAAATATATTGGAATGAAAGACTTGGATTTAAAAATAGTAATATGTAGAAAAGTACACTACGGTGGGATTATCCTAGCCTATTTTTTATATACTATCCATTCCTTTTTTCTATCGATAGTCCCACACGCTTTAACTACCTAACAGCAACCATTTAATCGTGTTTACCGTGCTATGCAAATAGCCATAATTTACCTTGCGCTCCATGTCTGAATGACCTCATTTCTACGTAACCATATATTGTCATCTCAAAGCTCCACTTTATTACATATAACACAGT
Source organism: Agrypnia vestita (assembly GCA_016648135.1). Lineage (NCBI taxonomy): Eukaryota > Metazoa > Arthropoda > Insecta > Trichoptera > Phryganeidae > Agrypnia > Agrypnia vestita. The sequence goes on from JADDOH010007590.1 coordinate 39,234, forward strand.
GTTGGTATCAGAATATTGTGTAGGTGAGATAGTCCGGGAGTTTTACATCAATAAAATAGATTTTTTAAATTTTCACCAAATGATGGTTGTTTTATAAGAATTCAAATAAATGCATGTGGACCACAACACTAAATGTCAGTCAACGAATTCATAAAGTGCTACAACACACCCGCTTCAGCATTTGACGCTTTTAACACCTTGCTTATTCGATAGATATTATTTTCAACACCTCCGAGCTGCGGCAGACGGCCATCTAGCGGTGAGATAGTGTGACACCTAGGCATTAAAACACTTTGAAAATACTTTGATCCTAATAAATCTGTCGTGAGATGTCGTTAAAGTACTTAAATGAGAAAAGAAACAGAAAATAGGAAGAAAAACGAACCAATATTTTCTTTAACTCCAAATTAACTATCTAACATTTCGACGTCTCTGCTATGCGGAAAGAGAAAATAGAACGATATCCTTACCTACATATGAATATAACGTTTATTTCGACATACCGTACTTTGAAATTAAGAAAAAGAAAACACTTTATGTAAAACCACAATTAATAGAATTATCAACATGTTTGGGGGCCAAATACTCCTCCACCAGGATACAACGTAAACCAAAAATTAAAATTGGAAGTATATACATAAACAAAAAAATATTTATATGTATATTAATTGGCAGATGACTAACTAATGTGAAAATAAATATAAAAGGTAGCTTTTTGCACAAAGGATTTAGATATAATATGTTATTAAAACTTTTCTAACTTCTATTTTATTTTTCCATGTTATGTAGGTATATGTAATATTACTTTAAAGTCCTTGTTAATATCTTAAGAATGCTTTATTTGAAATCAGGATTTTATAAACGAATTTTTTATGGTTGCAATCATTTTTAAACAGGTAAAACTTGTAGAAATTTTGATATCAGAATTAAAGAGCAGTTGCATCTTGCAGTTTTCTTACAATTTTACGTACAAATAACACAGGAAAACAAAACATATCTCTTAGATTATTTAGAAAATATAAAAAGTGTGAAGAGCAAATTAAATATTACAAATAACCAAATACTTTTTTAACAAATAGTTACCTTGTAAATTTGTTTTCACATTAGTTTGTTCATGTCTATATTTAAAAATTTATTTTTTAGTATCCTTATATCCTGATGCTTTATTTTTATTAGTATAAATAATGTTACCACAAAGTTATTTCGCTGTTTTTTAAGAAGTACCATACTTTCATCTGTTAATAAAATTCTTATAATATCATACGATTCTTTCGTTCATAACGAAGCAAATCTTTTAAATTATATTGTTTTTATGTTACTACTATGTCTTGCAGAAGGCACTGATTCGATCTTAATTTGTCTGCCGGAGATACTGCGAGGAAATATGAGTAAAAGATATTTCTAAACCTGTTTAATGAAGCTTTAATAGATCAGATTATGGAGGTAACATTGCAATCTTAGAGAAAAACAGCGAAACGATTAAATTTCGTACGTTGGATACAATTGTGTATGGTACGGAACTTATTCATGATTACCCAGAACTAAAGCAAATTCTTTCCGCCGTTTATAGTTTATATGTCCTTGTTTTCATCAAGGATGTCCATATGTTTTCGGAAGAGACACTAGAGAAGGTTGAATGATCCAGCAGAACTGTTAAGATGATGACGCAAACATAGATTAATTAATATGCAGATGATACCTGGTTTATTTTAAAGGTAGGTTTATAAGTTAATGATGGAAAATATTTTTCAGATGCTATCAAATCTATATACTCTGTGATCTTTTCTAGATCATTCAGTATCATTTTCATATTACTAATAGGATTACCAAGCTCTGGTATGTCTTGGGGTCCTTAAAATACATACACACAATTTAAGTAGGTATCCAAAAAATGTAAAATCAATGATTAAAATTTGGATGAGAGAGATGGATCGAACATTTATTGGGACACTCACCCAAATTGAGTGACAACCTAAATTTCAAGCCAGGTAAGATAATCATGATTTCATGTAATCACTGTTATTTATGGCCGAATGTAGACGATGATTGATCTTTTTCTTTGACCTATTTAATAGTACTTGCATGTAATTTAATGTACTTGCCTGTCTCAACACAGAGTTTTCTAGTGAGACAGGCATAGTGAAAACACTTTACCTAAAATTAATGCATTTTATGTATAGCAATTAAATAAGTAAATTTAAAAAAGGTATAACTGTATTATTTCCAATAATTAAGGTTAAATTTTTGTTTTCACATAAAAAAAAAACATTTTAAACAAATTATTTGTATTATGCACTTGTGTATGAAGTTTTCTCAAAAGACCACGTGACTAATAAAATTGAATAATAAATAAACAATTCTCTTTCTCATATAACACAATCTACAAACATTATTTAATGGATTTGGCGTAAACATTGTACACATTATTCATGATGATCATTAAAATGGACGCAAAACACAAATTAAATTATCTCTAAAAAATTTGAACTCGGGTATAAATTTCATTCATTCATCAATTTTTCTCCTCTCCTCTCAATATTCCCGTTACAACCACCTTTCCACCTCTCCTCCTTTTTTCAGTAGGTACCTATTTATTAAATCATATAGTATCATAATATTTCCACCTCATCTATGCGATTATTTTTTCTACATTCGAATGTAGACGGTTTCACCTGTCGATGAGAGATTCTGATAAAGATTATAATTAAGCTCAAGAGATAAACTTTTTCTTTATTTATTTTAATCTTCAAATATTACGATAAACAAACAATAGATGCAAGATCGAGATGATCAAGAGCCTGTTAAATTTTAAATGATAAGTTCACATTAATGTTTCGCGATGAACAATAAATTACTCTTACAAGCAAGGGAAAGGTTCACCCCTACAAGGAAAAGCAGTGTCCTAGTGCATTTATGATACGACTCCAAAATTCTCAACGTGGCATATTTGTAGAATTTAGTTGAATTCTTAATTTATCTTATTAATTGATATGACAGTTACTTTGTGGTGCAACATGAATTTAACTTTAATGCACACTTTGAGGTAAATTTAACACGACTATAGTTTCGAGAGGAGCAGTCCTTCTATCGTTAGGTGTAATTTATAAATAATCTAAATACAGAAATTAAGAAAATATTTGAGTAGAGTATAACTTATAAATAATTAGGTTAGTTATAGTTACAGGTATACATATTAATAAAAAAATAATTAGGTTAGTTATAAATTACACCTGAGGATGAGAGCGACTGCTCCTTTCGAAACTATAGTTGTGTTAAATTTACAATGTTCAATTTAGTATTTTATCTGTTAAAATTAAATGTTATGCATATGAAGTGCACTTATGAACTTGCAGGCAAGCATTTAAAAAGAGGTTTTAGAAGTCAAGCCATTAAATGTTAAAAAACCTTTTTTACTTATCGTACTTCGCTTAAATCATCGCCTTCATCCTTTTCAATATATATCCTTCAAAATTCTCAAACATCTTTTCCCAAACCGCTCGGTCATATCTCGGTACTTCGCTCCGTTGACTCGATATTTCCAAACCTCCTCAATCATCTTCATAAACAACCCCTCACTTCAACTCACGCAATAATTTATTTTAATATCTTTTAACATTCTAAATGGTACACTTTTAATGGTACATTTCTGACTGAATAAAAAGAGCTGGAGCCGAAATCTTTTTTGTACATTCTTCGCCGTGGAATTTACTAGACATAGTAAAAATTCGGTGTCGGACAAACTTATCACATAGCTGCAGAGTGACGCCAAAGCGCTTGGTCTGATTCTGGGTTGCATTTTATGAGCGCGGCTGCTTATCAAGAGGGCTACGAAAATAATTAAAATACAATATTATAATATTTTTTCAGTGTTTTTCATTTAATATTATTATCACATGTTCACCGCGGTAGGGAACTAACGAAACAATCGTAAACCATTAAATTATTATTCATTGAGTACAATTTGACTGGATCACATTTCTGTAATTCGCATTTTTTTTGTTTCGCTAGAAAGTTCCACTGTTCTCTGGTAACACTTTTCTTGCCGTTGTCTATAGCACGGATTAACAGTTCGCTATCAATCGCCCGAGTCTATAGCTTTCACTTGCCTGAATGACTGCGCCGGTGCTTATAAATGGAACGCTTTTTCTGGAATCTTCTCGTTTATATTCACGTATTCGACCAGCATCCAGATCTTTCTAAAACATTCTAAAACCATTCAAACCCTTCGGAAATTCTTCATCTAGTGCAGTTTTTCTTTATTTTAGAACATCGATATATTACTATATTATATGAAATGATAATTATTTCTCGCTTAGGACGAAGGACCGACGTCTTACTTTAATGCCATAGAACATGATTAGTAATCATTGATCATAAAAGTTTCTTTTTATTATCATTATTTTTGATTTTGTAACGCTACAGCAGACCACGCGCCAAATTACTGTAGAGAAACACAACAAAAATATCCAAACTTAAGAAAACCACATAAATTGTTACCTCACCACGAAGCGGACCTCCGGTATGAGAATGACAATGTTTTAAAGACTATAAAGGAGTAACATCTCAGGTTTTCACAGCCATTTCGAATCTTTAATTTTCTGGAATATTCTGCCAATTTTTGGCCGACGTTTCATAAAGATTCGTTTGCATGAAGAAGACCTCGTTCGAACACAATGAGTTTCCGAAAGTGCTCACTTTTGTCTACTTGACATTCTATTTTGAAGGCCTGTAATTACATTACACAATAAATGTAAAAGCAAACACGATATTTTGTATAGTCCAAAATAGTCTTTCGAATGAAGAACCTTTACTAATTTGTTTAGATGCTGGCTCGCTTTTAAAAACTTGAAAAAAAAAAGAAATATTATTATTTCTGATTATATTTCTTGATCATGTTTTTTATAAACGTCGACAGTCATCCCCGTAAATCAAGATCATTTTTATTTGGGTTGCACATCTCTATTCTAGCGTATACTGTTACATATTGTTATGAGTTTATATACTTAGTTTTAGCCTCATTGTATAAAATGTATATTTTTGAAATTAAAATAAAAGCATCAATGCAATCTGATACAAATCTCAAACAAATGTTATTGTTAGTGTTATTGTATTTAAACCGGTGACACACTAACCGTTATTTGAGATTTGTATCTGATTAAAGCGATGATTGATAACTGATTTTTCGCAATCACCGGTGCCAGACAACACCTATATCAACGATTCAAGGGAGCTTCCATAAACTATATGGTCTGATCAAGGGGAAGGGGGGTTAGGTAGAAAGCTACGCTGGGCTACATGAGGGAAGGGGGGGGGGGGGTTTCAGAATCGTGCTACGTAATTATTTTCTTTATTTGATTTGATACAATTAAAACGGTACAGAATACGCGATCAAAATCATGAACTATCATCGTTTTAAATATTTTTTATATAATTATTATTAATTTTTGTTTTCTTTAATTATGAAAATGTTTTGTTCATTTTATACCCAATGAATTAAAATAGGTTTTGGTAAGAGAAAACAGCACAAAATGTCTGGAATTAACAGGAAAAAAACAACGTTCCACTCGGGGGGGGGGTAAAATTTTACTTTGACATATTGTATTTTATTTGTCAAAGTAAAAGTCACATAAGGGGTACATGGGGGAAGGGAGGGGTTCAAAAGGGTTCAAAATAGGATCACGCGGTTTATGGACTCTCAATCAGATACAAATCTGAAATAACAGAACAATTTATTATAACCTTTTAAAATAACGATTTGACTATCCAAATTAATTCAAAATTTTTAATTATTAATAAAACAACAAAAATAGGGATGCGGCCACGGATTATGCGTGGCAGCCCTGCTCATAGCTCAGTCTCCGCTTCTGTCAGCGCGTCTGCGGCAGATTAATGTTGTCGCCGGGAATTTTTATCTCCAGCCGCTGCCCGTCTCTCTCCGCGCCCGTCCCCCACCCCTTCCCCCTCCACAGGAGCGCATCCGTCCCCGTCACGCGCAACAATACACTAAACAGACGGGCGACGCAGAGCACGCACGCGGCGCCATTAGAATACTACATTTTGGCCGAATTCTGCCGGCTAATTGGGTGAATCAGGCGCGAGGTTTTCATTTCATGTACACGAAAATGCTGCGGGGATTAACAGATTTGACGGTGCCTCCGTTTTGATACATTGGATGTTCGAAGGTAGCTTGGTAAAGCTGTTGGATATGTTACAGCTAGTAAAAACTGTTTTTTTTTAAATTAATTAAATTATAATGAAACATAAAAAAACAACATATGCATTACATTTACATACATAAATAATTCAATGAGAGAGGTTACATGACCACTAAGAGCAATTAATTAAAATAAACTTGGAGATAAAGACTTAGCTCCCTATCCGCGATCTGCCTAAGACTTGATATTAACTTTTTCGATAGATGCCGGAGAGGAAAAGTTCGATCTTAAATTTGATGATTGACCAGATCAAAAACACTATCCTATTACAACAGCTATTCAAAACGTGGAGAGTGATTGTCACTAACCTCAATAGGTCATAATCGACTTGAAAAGACAAAGAATCTTAATTCTATGATGAATATATCAATTTCTGACAACTAGATACTGAGACATTCAAATCTCAATCATTCCTATAGTTTGCAGAGACTAGATCCTTAAACTCCTGGATATCATGTGTTCCAGCTCAAAGCAACTTTCAACGGCTAAACATATCTACATACCTAGTTTGGTCTGTGACCACATTCAAGAGTATCGAGCACGGCCAGCATAGATAGACGACCCTATGCTTGTGGATAAAAATTATTGAGGTTATTTCATTCATTGCATTTGAATTCGTAAAAAAATTCAAATCCAATTAATGCAATGAGAATATTAAAAAGATAAGTCAAAAATGATTGCTTTAAATCATACGAAAATATAGATTAATATAGTAAGTAATATATACGACAAATTAGAATTGAAAGTTATGCTGGATGAAGAGTAGTAGATATAATAAAAAAAGAATCGCTGAGATGGTTTGGTCATGTGGAATGTATTGAAGAAGAAAAGATGGTAAAGAAATTATATGAGGCGACTTTTAAGGGCAGCAGCAATAGATGGCATCCGCTAAAGACCTGACATAATCAGATAAGCCAAATATTGAAAGATGGCCCTATTAAACGCTTCGTGAACCGAAGAGTGCGCATAAGAATGATAAAGTTAATGTGGTGTGCCAGCACAGAGTGTGGCATTCTATTATATTGATAATTAGTTAGATATTTAGCAATTGGTTTAATAATTTAAGTGAATTTATTTTCTTGTAGTCGGAAATTATCAAAGAGTACAAATTTCCAAAAAGAGAGCGCATTGAAAACAGGCATGTTTGGAAACAGGTCCATACAGCGGCAAGCTAGAAAGGTACCGCTGAGTTTATCGGAGAGTATGGACGCGAGATAGCTTATTTCAACCAGATATCTTGTTAAAAGGCTATTGAATTCCTACTAGGAACAATCCAATTTCTTTTAAAACACACAAGATATGCAGTGCAGGGCGGACGTAGAAGAAAAAAACGCACCGCCGAGAAAACAATAGAGTGGAGTGGGCGGAGAGCGCTGTGTCCATTGGACCAGGGCTCCATGGGACTGCTCCGTATTGCATTCTTACAATATTGCGTTTTCATTAAAATAAAAACTAATAACCGTCGACGTTGCTACTTTTTATAGTGTGGAATAATGACGAAGCCTTATAAATAATGTGAAAACAAACTACCTACCTAACGGAAAATAATATTGTGAAAATGAAGAATTGCATGTTGTAAATTTGGATAATCAGTTGATGGTTTCAGCACAGTTTCAGTGCCGATAAATCGGCGTTTATAAGCTAAATAACTTTTATAACAGCTTGCATCAAAACATAATAAATGGTAAGAATATTTGCAGAGTTTAAGAAGAAGATAACAACAAATACAATATTATGCAATTTTTTGTGTGCAGGCCTTTACCTACCTCGCTAGGTACATAAAAATACCTGTTCTGAGGTAACTAGTCAGGTAGATCAACTAATTGAGCCTCCATATATATATATATATATATATATATCTATATATAGATATATCTAATTTCATGGTTACGTTATTAGAAGAATAAAAAGAAAAAGTAAAGTAAATTAGAACAAACAAAAAGTGTAAATAAGTCAATTAATACTAAGGTAGATAGAACAAGAACAAAAGTATAGACAAAGTAGGTGTCATAAATGAGTGACTTTGATCATCGGAGGACCTCTTCCAGGTGTCTTTTACCAATTTTAAAGATAATGATATTACTTCTTTATTCAGACCTCATTTCTGCACAATCTGTTCTGCGACAGTTTACAGAACGTGTTTTCTTAATAATTATATAAAAGCTAATTACTTACTTGTATCTATGTACTTTTCTGTCCTCGATACCGAACCTCCTATATACATATCACGATGGCTAAATGTGTTCACATTTAAATCAGTCGCAAAATAACAGTTTTTTTGCATTCTCACATTTAGAAAATTGCCATTTGTAAAATAATGTAAAATAATACTACATCAAATAATAAAAAAAATTAAATACTAACAATCCGTATTACGAGGGAACGCTGGTCACCGCAACGCTATTCAAACGGCTCCCAAAGCGGCAAGTGCACACACAGTTTTTCCCTTTTCAATTGAAATGAGACCTTAAGGCGAACCTATTACGGCGCAAGGCGGTATATATTATTTATTTAAAAACCAACCGGTGAGCCAACAATCACCCCAGTGGAGGTAGGTAGGGCCAAACCGAAACCCTTGTTGTACAATTTTCGAATATCTACTTAAAGATAAGCAAGTAGTCAATGTTCCAATCAATGACGACTGAGTTCCGATAAATGATTTTAAGACCTAAAATGAAAGGAACTAAAAAAAAACAATTAATGGGTTACAATAACATAATATCGTTTTTTATGCTATATTTTTTATTGCTTGAAGTTCTGAAAATAATTTGAGTTATCGCTCATTAAAAAATTCCAAGAATTGGTTGAATTATAGCATTTTTAAGCTAGTTTTGGAGGTGAATTCCTAATTCAATTACATATTCTTTTGCATTTTGTAGAAACTCCCATTTTCAGACCATTCTTGAAAACTATTAAGCCGATTTTATTCAAATTTCGCGCATAATATTAAAAATAATATTATCTACGACGAAGATTAAGATTTTTCGATAAGATTTGCCGTTTGCTTTGATCTTTATCAGAAAAAATATGATGTCATTTGCACAAAAAATATACTATTTTTTTCGATACGCTACATCATAAACAAAACATTATCGAATAAGAAAATAATTCAATTTTTAAATTCACTCAAACCCTGGCGACATGATTACTTTCGAAAGCTGGGCACCTAACTCCACCATTTTGTAATTTTAAATATAATTTTGTTATGAAAAATGTCAATGTGTACCGTAAATTATAGTAAAGAAAAAAATGTGTGCTATATTTACGTCATTTTTTTTTAGAGCTAATATTTCATTTTATTTTTCAAGTACCTACGCGATTTTTGCGATGTACCATTGGCTTGGGCCAATTGTTAATTTTAAAGATTTATGATTTGATAACTACAAGCAATTGTCAACAGAGTTGAGTAACTTCTTCAATAATACCAATATAACTAAAAATAAAATTAAAGCAATATAACAAAAAGTTAACACTTCGTAGAAAACCACTACTTGTCGAATAATCAACATGCCAGTTATGAATTTACTTGTATTGTGATTTTGGAGTTGGCGAATTTAAAAGTAAGCCTTACTTTTTAATCAGCTTTCTGTAAATTATTATTAATATTATTACTGTGTATTGCCTTCGTAGCCCAGTGGTTATGACACTGGCCTCTCACACCGAGGCTTCCGGGTTTGATTCTCGATGGGGTCACAATTAAACTATGTGATTTACTGAAATCTGGGTGTTTTGTGATGTTTTTAGCCTCTGTAATTGGGCCTATTGGTCTGTCGAACCGCAAATAAAATATAAAAAAATAAAAATAATAAAAAATTAATTAACTTTCGATCTTATAATTCAAGGATTATTTTTGTTAAAAAAATTAAATATTATATAAAAATTAGTATTATTTTAGATATTGTAAAATGAGGTTAATGTTTAAACATTATTGGAAACATTTTAAGGATAAGGCTATCTGTTAAATTTAGATGCCTATTTATGATATTTTTGATCATTTGACATGCTTTATAATAATACAATTTTATTTTAATTAATTTATTTATATATTATGACAATAACAAATACACATTTTTTACATTAGCTTATCTAGCGCCACTATTTTTATACCTGTTCTGGAGCAGTTATAATTAATAATTTAATACTGTATTAATATAATGCAATACTATATAATATAACAGAAAAGTAATATAGAAATGAATAGAAGAAAAGAAATATAAAAGATTGGATCGTGGGGATCACCAATATCGTCATTGAAAATAGATTATCACAAAATTTTACCAAAAGCCCGATAATTTTCAACTAAATGATTCGAAAAATTCCGAAAAAATAACAAAACAAATTAATTTATTTTTTTGAATTAATAATTTATTAAAATGAAGGTGTGTAGATTATTCACGATACGCTCGCATTTCAGTCCAGCGAGTACAAAACGGCTCGACTCCTCGAAGACAATGGCGGGCAGAGGTAGGTGCTCGCGCGCTCGCCGAGGACAGAAAGCAGCATGTTGCGCCCACGCGACTTCCGAATATGTAAGCGTCCCTTTCTATACGTTCTCAGGTGAGATCAACGCAAACAAAACTATATTTAAATCAACAACTCGCGATACGGCGCTCGCGCCATCACTCATCTTCGTGCGGACGCTTGTGAAGTCTGCTCTTTAATATTCAGAATATGTTGAATATGTTTTTTAAGAACACAATACTGGATTTTATCCAAGGGGGGCATAACTAATCAACATATATGTTATAGTTGTCTCATAGAGACGAAGCTATTTTTTGTACGGGAACGTAGGTATGGAAGTCTTTTTAGGTAGGTATATAGCAGGGGAGTGCAGTGAGAACGGAAGCATGACCATCCCTAAGTATATATTTTGAAAAGTAACTCGAATAATATATATATCTCGTAATATTCTTATCACAATAATTCAGACTAGTATTTCACCATATTCTGGCAGATAATTATTTAATTCCGATTTTTTTTTCTAATATATGTTTAACCATTTTAGAGCTATGCCATTTTCTATAATGTCTAGTAGGTACAATAGTAAAAAATCATAGCTGCTCTCAAACAGATTTTGTTTTGTAGCAATTGAAAAAAAAAATTAAATTCTAAATTGTCCGTGATTTCAATAATTTTAGAAAAGTGCCAGGAAGTAGGATCTTGCCATGGTACAACATGATTCCTCAGGCTCGATTAAAGATGTAGTGCTCTCGGATCGCACTCTAAAAGGTAATGTCCACCCATAAACCTTTTAGCAACTCAAAAAAAAATACAAGTAGGTACATACTTCAAGTGCGTGAGCACAAAATCGATTACAAGATTCGTTAAGACTAAAAAACAGAAAATTAAAGTACATACCTACCTTAGGTATGTATATATTTAAATGTACCAAAAAGTAAAAAAAATTTTTGGGCCAAAAAATTTTAACCTCACTCGGATAATAAAAGGGTGGGCACTTTCTGTAATGTAATTTTATTTTTATTGACTTTATTCTTACACCAAAAACTAAGTACAATGAAATCATAATATGAAAATGTCAAGACCGTGTAGTGCGTGTCATTGCGTGTCACACTCTATTTATGCAAAGTTTTTTCCAGCAAGTTACGGACGTTAGAGATCGACAGACAGACAACGAAATTATGTCATGTAAAGGTTTTTAGATATCTCTAGCATAGTTCATTTGAATATATGAAGAAAAGTGATTTGAAACATTTTATTTAATTTTTTTATTATTTATCTTAATAATTTAGATCCACACAATGTTGTGTGGGCTAATATATGATTTCACTTGGACATGTTGCATTCCATCTAATCATTTAAAAGTTTTTAAAATATAATTTTTGCACTTCAGATGAAACCTCCTTATATTCTCCATGTTTTGAATTTCCTTCGGCAGGCTATCGAAGATTTTTAAACCTTTATACATATTCACAACTTTCAAAAATTTCATAATGTATGGATGTTCTTTCGGTGGAACTGGTGAACGTTACACTGTGTAATGTGATCACTTAAGTCAGCTCGAACAGGTTGTAAGCCCTGGGTTACTCTATAAAGACTTCCCTTCACGTATTCCATATAAATAGCTTCGTCTCTGTGAGACTTTGCTAATTTATCTTAATTAGGTAATATCCCTATGTGGTCAGAATCCAGTAATTGTGAAAGATTTTATTATCTTTCATATGAGAGATGATCCATGTTTTTATTCCAACCCTCACGTGTGAGGAATTTAAATTAACTCTCCCTAGCGTTAAACGCTTGATGAAATTCTCACTTTTTGTACGAATTCTTTTTTTAGCAGACGACTACCAGGAACCGACTGGTGGCGTGTGGTCTTCAGGTACCACCTACCGAAACAAACTGAAAGCAGCTACGCCGCGGGGACGTTGAGAGCCCCTGGGCGCGCGGGCAGCGAGCAACCGGTCTTATTTTCTAGCCTTTTACAGTTCAGACCCGCAATTGTTTCGTTCGCATCCGTTTACCCATTAGCGATTATGTATTTGTACAAGGCTCGACCTTAAAAAATAACCCCTGCACCTCATTTACAGAGCCTGCGCGCCGCTCCCTCGGTAAACATTAATTACCCTCATAAGGGAAGCCGATAATGATAGCCCATTCGATTAACCATTTCGTGTGATTTTTTTACAATTTAAATGGTGAATTGATATAATGCACGAAAGTATAATTCAACAGGTGTAAAAATATGCATCAGAAAAATAAAACTCTAATTAATACGACAGTGAAACAAATGTCACAAACAGAAAAGACATTTATTTATTTGGCCGAGTGAATAATTTTTTACAAGAATATTTTCATATTAAGGATAAATAATGTAAGTCTCATAGAGACGAAGTTAATTTATATATTAGTGTATATAGAGTGATCACATAGAGTGTTCTCTGAAGCCAGCTCATACAGGTTGTATGCCTTGAGCCATCGTATAAGAGACTTCCATCCACTTTTCTCATATATTTAAATTAACTTCGTCTCTATGAGACTTCTATAATTTATGTTTAATCAATTAATCATCCCTTTGGGGACAAAATCCAGTAACTTAGAACTACCTCCTTTCATATGAAAAATATTGTTTAAAAAACGTTTTTCATATAACGTAGATATATTTCAAGAACACAAGTACTGAATTTTGTCAACAGGGGGATAATAATAATAAATTAAGATAAATTATAAAAGTCTCACAGAGACAAAGCTATTTATGTAGAAACGTGTATGGAAGTCTTTATAGGGTGGCATAAGACTTATGACCTGTATGAACCGTCTTAAGCGATCACTTTACACAATGCGACGTTCACCAATTCCTCCGTGAGAACATCCACGCATTATCAAATTTTTGATAGTTGTATATATGTATGTTCTAAATCAGATTCATTCGTAAATTCGGGCGGAATATGTTAGAAATATCTATGTTCCTTTCCATGATGTATATAGTATACATACTATATTTATTTGTCTAACATGTAACCTCAATAAAGAATAAACAACAGATTCATTTGTGTCAAAAAGTGAAAAATTGATTATTTTATTGCGATCCAAAAATATTCATAGAAATGGAGAATTTTGCGGCCTCGCTTATTTTACAATATCGTATTTTTTTCTAGTTTGAATTAAATGAAATATTCGAACGTACCGCATATTATTCGGCAAGACCAGACGAACCGACATAATGCCAGTCGTCATAAATTTGTGGTGTGGATATGAAATATTTTGCAGGCAGGAATATGAGGAATATTGGGTGCATTGTCCTATGAAAAAATGTTCACAGTTGAAAGAAAACTTCAACAACAACAACCGATATCCAGGCCTATAAATAGGTATCCAGCGAGAGAACCTCGTATTGCCTATATAGGAGCGTAGTCCTTAAAAGGCGGCAACTTTACCTTAAAAAGGCTCTGGTTAGCTATAGCGTTGGTCCTTTTAGGCCAGGACAACTTAGACAGGACGGACAACAGAACCTTTCCGGCAGAGCCTCAGTTTTATGATATGAATGCACGAGTTTTAGAAATATAACTAGCCGTCAAAAATGACGGTATTTTTACATGTCGGTTCCTAAAGAATAAGTATTAACTTATTTATAGCTTACACCCATGAAATAGTAATAACGACTATTATCAAAATATTTGAAATTTTTTGTGCCGGCAGTTAAATGTAGGTACTATCCAAACCCTGACGCTTGGGCTGAACATTACATGGTTCCCGGTTTGCTAAGTCCGATGGCAACATCGCTATCGTTGCCGCCTTCGCCCGGGGTCCCATCTCCAGCTGTTTAATTTAGTTTTTTAGGCCTGAATTCGAACGAAATTACGACGTTACGGACAGACATACAGAAGAACATACAACTAAATTATTATATTTGATAATATACTAGCAGAAAGCTTTTATTTAAGTGCAAAATTAGGTATCAGCCACACCGATGAAACCATTTTTTCCATTCATACATATAACATTTCTCGTTGTAGGATTCTTGAAAAAAGTCATTTTGACACGTACATACATATTTTGAATAGATTACAATGTTTTCTGAATGCAACAGCAAGGATATAATATATGGAAACCTAAAAATTCTCGCACAAAACATCTCTTTTGGATTTGGCTCCATTTTCCTGAATAGAATTCAAATTGTGTTGGTTGATGTACCATGCGACACGTAACATGGCGTCTCTGTATCTTCAAAAACTCTGCCTTCCGAATAATTTGAATGGTAGACACCAAACTCTGAGGTCAGCATCACTTCCGCTGCTGAAGGATTATAGAAACGATCAACTATTGCTAGAAGACTGTATTTGGTGAACAATTGCAGGCCTAAAAGCGTGAAATCTTTTATATCCGTAATATGGAACAGCGCAACAGAAACTCTATTTAAAAAAAGTACCGAATACGCACCTTTTCAAAAACTCATCTCAATTATCAATAAACAATTTTCAATTTTAAATACTAGTGTAGGACCAACCACAAACACCACTGGATGGAGCAAGATATTTTATGTGCGGTATAAAATATCAGCAATATCAAAAAAATAAATTAAATACAGTCATCAAGGATTACTACTTTGTAATGAACTGAATTCGGGATCGTATAGGAAACATGGCTTATGAATTTATAGGAAACATGATTTTGGAAGGGACAGATACATAAAATCTAAAACTAAGTACATTTTAAATACTAATCATCGATGACTGCATTCAAAACATTTTTTGCCCTTAAACCCCACAATTTTCCTTTGTATAAATTGTCACGGATCGTGGCTGAAGATGGCGAATGAAAACACTATAAATCGATTATCAATTTATTAATTCTTTTAATAAATTCGCAAAGTCACTGAACACGAATTGAAGTTAAGCAATATTTTTTATTTTCACACAATTTCGCAATTAATCCCTCGTCTGTCGTATTACACATATTTGCCTCTAAGCCAACAGAATCCGTACTGAAATGTGATCTGCTGATTAAATAATAATTAGATATGATTTGGTGAAGTCATGAGACGAGACACCAAAATACTGAGTAATGAGTATTTATATAGTATACTTTCCATAATTCTCATTGGAAAAAGTGCATAAAATCTACTATTTATAAGCTATTACTGGCTTTGCTTCTATACTCGTCATATATGGATTATGAATAGTTGGATTATAAGCCCTGTTTGTTTCAGTTTCAAGTACTCGTGTAACACCCATGTTAATTAATTCATTTTAATGCATTGTTACAAGACACATTACAGTAGGCAGTTTATTGTCTCCCGAACGCGGTAATCACGACTCAAACAATAACACGAAGCAGCCATGTTTTCGGCACGGTATTGCAAGTCACCATATGAATACTTCCAGAAACGGACTCATTCGTAAAATTAATAAAAATCCATTAGGTAATTGCGGCTGTAAAGCATGCCAATGTTTAAATGCTTTATTATTTATTTTTCTTCGTTTTATTCTCACTGAGAATGATGGCGTAGATGATATTTTGACCAAAAATGGCCTCGAGGTCATGGTTTCTCAAGATCTAGCAAATGCCAGAGTAGCGACATCCATGTTAGATCATCGTTTTGACTACCTTGTTCTTTCCACCCTTGCATCACCAATTTTCCAGTGACGTGGCCAAAAGTGTTGGAACTATGGTGATCGAGAACTTAAGCATATTCAAGTCTCAGCAGGGAACGAGTCTAGCCAATCAGCAGCAAGAAATGGATAGTTCCCAAGCAGTAATCGTGTAAATTATTTCACCTGTAACATATTTACTCTGCCTATTTACTATTTACTTGCTTTGTCATACATACAGATACAATCTTGTACATGCGGTATAATACATTTGAACACCAGAAGATTCTCCTGGTCTGGTGGGAATAATTTCTTTCACACTACCGTATTGGAAATTTTCAATCTATCAATACAGTTAACAATCATATACTCGCCAAAGAAATTAATAACGCATGTTGCTTTAATCAGGGGATGGAAGAAGCAAACAAGTAAAGCAAAGAAGTACATCAAAACTGACACTTAATACTGAACGAAACCACATACTCGTAAATGAAATGCCATGACTGCTGGTGTAGGTGATTAGCTGCAGATGCTAGCTGTTAGGTTTGTCTTGTTAGTCCAAGAGTGAACAAAGGTCTGGTTAAACAGCACCGGTGATGCATTCAGGTCCAAGTTCCCCTCTTCACGTAGTTTCTATGTCTGCTATCCTCTTAATGTAGTGTAGGACTTATTTGAAACCATGAGTAGTTTCTATGTCTGCTATCCTCTTAATGTAGTGTAGGACTTATTTGAAACCATGAGAAGTTTCTATGTCTGCTGTCCTCTTAATGTAGTGTAGGACTTATATGAAACCATGAGTAGTTTCTATGTCTGCTATCCTCTTAATGTAGTGTAGGACTTATTTGAAACCATGAGTAGTTTCTATGTCTGCTATCCTCTTAATGTAGTGTAGGACTTATTTGAAATCATGAGGTACTACTGGTCATTGGCATATGCCACAATGACAAATATTTCTCGAATCGCAAGGTATCTATATATAACTATATATGTTTACCTATATATAACTTTCAAAAATTTGATGTGTGGATGTTCTGACGGTAGAATTGGTGAACAATGCGTTGTGTAATGTGATAACTTAAGCCAGCTCATAAAGTTCATTCAAGTCTTGGGCCACCCTATAGAGACTTCTAGAATTTATCTTATGTAATAATATTAATCTTATGTATTTATCTGTAATGATGTAATAATAAATATTAATCATATTACAACAGAGTTCCGTGAATGATTCTGAATTAAATGCGACATATTTTATTTCACATAGATTTATTGATAGACTCCACGAGGAATGAATCGAATGTGGAACCCATTGAAAGAGAATCCATTGCCTACTGGACTACAAGAGCCGACTAATGGACTTAATGTTTTACTGCCATTTTTGTCACTTTACGCCAGTTTAAGCGTTCTTGGAAAACAGACTGTTAAATAGTTTCTGTTGGTATAATAAAATCCCGAAACATTCCTGATGCAGCATTTGCTTCTTCCGATTGAATTCTTGCTGAAAAGACCATTGTATTAAGAGCATCATAGATGGCTTTTTACGCAATTTTCGTTAGAGTCGTTTTAAAGGTCGCAACACCAGACAGAAAGAATGTCTAGTTATAGATTCATGCCACGAGCAAAGACCTTAACAGGGATCGAACCAAATAGTTGGTTTTTGCTCGGCGAGCGGGCAAACCGCTCGACCATCGAGGCAATATGGAACGGATCCGGCTAACAATGCGGGACTGGCAAAAAATTGATCAATTCCACCCTACATGGAGGAAAAAGGTGGCCATGGTTGTTCAGAAACGCTCTTTATATAGACAATATTTAAAAATGTGGTTCACGCTATGCTTGCCTAGTGAAAAGAATACTAAAAATGTCTATCTAAAACCATGTATTAGGCGTTAAATCAATACTACAATATGGTATCATTGGGTGGGGAGGCTCATATAAAACATCATTAAACACACTCTTAACAGCACAAAAAAGCATAATTAAAAAGTTATTAAAAAACAGAACCTACCCTACAAATCGATTATTCCGAGAATTTTGTTATGGAATTTTTTTTAAATATTTCATTACTACAAATCTTTAAAGAAAAATATATAATAGATTCTGTAACTTCCAGGTCTAGAAGATCATTTTTAAATTTAAAAACAGCCAAATATAAAGTAAACGCAGCCAAGATTTCTTCGTAGAAATTTCAATTAATTAACTATATGAGATGACTATAATAAATAATATAAAAATAGAGTAGGTAAGCTTAAGCTCTCATAAAGAATTCCATTTCTGTCCGTTTCTCCCCGACGCGCGACGGTAGGCAGAGAGGATAGAACACCCCTTTCTGACGGGCACAGAATTTTTAATTCGTACACTTGCATTCGTCTCTTTGGTTGTTGAAGCTTTTAACTAGGTTATCTTCCAATATTTATATAATCTGATCGTGCCATGTCTTTCGCGAACGCCCTTTACTCCTGCTGTCTTTTAACACTCGCATCATATATCCTCTTTTCACACATACGCTCCACCAAACCGTCGTAGCGATATATTTTTTACGCACTTTTATTTAGGGAAAAATCTTGCTATCAGTCACTTTTTATCAATTAATTTATCAATCGCTCTGAAATTTGTCAGAGAGACGAATAATGGATGACAATACAATAATCATTCATTAATTTAAAAAAATTAAAATGCTAACGCCTTTTTTTGTGCGACATTGTACATGCTGACAAGCCGAATCACATATTTACACGTCCATATGGTTCGTAAAAATATCCGTTTTATTTTAATACTAAAAGGTGTAAAACTAGCCAAAATGCTTCTGAATTATGTGAAATAAATTAAATTAAATCATCAAATTTTGAATCATTGAATCTGAAATCAATTACTTGTAAAAGCTTAAAGAAGAAAATGATCATAGCGACGACTTTATAGAAACAATACTTCTAAGATATTTATCAGGAATTGAATCCGATTTTCTTTAGTGAAAAGGGATCATTTTATGAGCAATAGCTCTTGTACAGGCCCAACACTTTCGCCATCCAATTCGGCATCTTTTGAATGCTAAAGTGGACATCTTACCCGCGCTTGAACTCGTAAGAGTGCACACAAAAACATTTCACTGTCATCAATAGCAACCATACAATACAATAGAATATGATATGATACAATGATATACATATACATATTTGAGGAAATACCGTAGAGACAGATAAGAGAAGTACAAGAGAAGTCACTCCCCTGAGGGAAAACTTAAAAGAAAGTTGTACAATACAAACAGCCCGATTTCCTACGCTGCAATTTCATCACTGTTCTACAGGGTGTAAGGAGCTGCACGAAATAATGTAGACGACCCTCAAATTCCCGATGGACGTGATCGCCGCTGACTCAGGAATACATTAAGTCTGGAGAAGCCGAAAGCGAAAGCGAACTTCTGAGAAAAAAATGTTGAATGCAGACCTGAATATTGAAACGAATTAAAAACGTAAGTATGAAAAAAATAGATTAATTACAACATTATTTTTAATGCATTAGTGAGAATTAATAATGAGAGTAACGACTTTATTTCAGTTTCAGTGCCGATAAATCGGCGTTTATTGGTCACATGATTATTACATGCTTAATACATATATATAAATACAAGAATAAGACAGTATGTAAAAAGCCTCTCGGTCGCTAACTACCTTGCAAGGTTATTTTAGTTTT
This sequence comes from Agrypnia vestita, assembly GCA_016648135.1. Lineage (NCBI taxonomy): Eukaryota > Metazoa > Arthropoda > Insecta > Trichoptera > Phryganeidae > Agrypnia > Agrypnia vestita. Next base: position 59,182 of record JADDOH010007590.1, read on the forward strand.
AAATACCTAAATATGTAACATTAATTTCTATTACGTCAAATAACACGGTGATTTTGGTAGAAAAATTAGTTAAATTACTGCGTAAGTTTTGCAAAACTGCACTTAAAGATTTAATTTACATTCATTTTATCAAAGTTATTCAAATTCAACATTAATTTTTTTTTTTTGTCTTTACGTTTTCAAAATTTTTAATTTTTGACGCAAATACAATATGGTTATTTATATATTAATATTGGATTTGGCATTAACATTTTAAAGATTATTTATTCATGGTGATTATTAAATAAGGTGGAAAAAATTAACATTTTTATATTATACCATAACACCTACTTAAATTTCGAGAGTAACAGAATCTCTGATCGACAAGTGAAATATTAAACGGACTACTTTCATAAATAGAATTTTTACATTGATTGGGTTCAAATAAAGATAATTATAATTTTTAATTTTCATTAATTAAGAACTTACCAGTATACACCACTTGAAGTAACTTTACGTCTGCCGGTTTCAATACCACTGTATCTCCGACGCATACTAACTATCCATTACTTATTTTAGTAAACAAATTAATTTTTTAATGAAGGCGTGGCTACAGTTATGGTGGGGGTAACTGACAAGTAGACACCGAAATGAGTAATATATCAAAAAATGGGTTATTCATAAAATTCAACTGGTTATTATTTATATTGGCTTTAGTGCTCAGGCATTTGATTTCTAATATTTCCATGTAATCCTATCTAAGGCCTCTATTATTTACGTGAAGAATCTCAATACCGTTTTATTTTTTAAACGTGTAGTCTGTTTCTAAAATATGGTTTGCGAATTCTGATAATCCACTAACTAATATTGAGATTTCCTCGCTCCAACATTAAAATTGCGTGCCATTTTATCAAAACAAGAACAAAATACGGTAGAAAAAAAGAGTTCTAGATACCTGTGACACTGCCTTTGCAGATCTCGATATTTTAAATTTAAGTTATGAGCAGTTTACAAAATCGCTTACGTATAAACTCGCGCGATGACATTTTTCTTCCCCCACATGTGAACACACACACGAACACATAAAAACGCATATACACACGGACACATAAAAAAACACAAATACACACACTCACACAAACTCACTATTTGACATGTTTTTTTTCATTTTTTTATCGATCCAGGTATAATATTCTTGTATATATGTGTTTTTTTGTAATTGGCCTAAGACTCTATACATCAATTATTGTTTTTTTTTTCAAGATTTATTAATTATATGGCTGAAAGAAACCAATAAATGAAAATAAAAAATAAAAAATAAAATAAATAAATAAATAAAATGCCGAAGGGTCATTACAATACATTTTCATTGATGCCCCAGAATCCTCACGGTCCGCCTGCAATGACGGATTATAAACAAGATAATCCACCACCCGTCATCACAGAATCCAACCAGTTTTTGAAATACCAGTGACAGAGATCAATTAGACACCTATGTTTTATGTCGCACTTCGATGTAATTGCTGACAAAAGAAACAATTTGTCTGTCTCTTAATTGAAGCCATCGCCGTATTATTACCGCTAATACTTATGGCCTGCAACATGCGATGGGATTGTTCGTTGATACGATTCCAATCGCCCAGTTTGTTCGGACAGAATCAGATACAGATCGCACGCCAGTTTGTTGCAGCGAAAAAAATATTTTTGATACAAATTCATAATGAACTTTGTGCATAACCACTTGAGTTTATTTATTTAAAGACATAACTGCCACCAACTAATCAATTTTTTTTTTTTTTTTTTTAATTTTAAAAAAAATAGAGATGTGAACACGGAAATACGTGTCACATCAATATTCTTACTATTTTCAAACTAAGCTAAGCGCTTGTACTATGAAAATAGGACTAACTTGCTAGTCTGGAGTGAGGATCGAACCCGCAACCTTTGGATCACGAGGCCAGTGTCCTAACCACAAGACCAACAAGCTACTCATTAAAAGTAGATTTTGAGACAGAAAGCTTTTGGAATAAAATTTGTACTTTTTTTTATATGAAAGTATATTCTGAGAACACCCTGAATTTTGTCACCAGAGGGATGATCAATTAATTATGATAAATTATAAAAATCTCACAGAGACGAAGCTATGAATATGAGAAACGTATATAGAAGTCTTTTTACAAACAGTATCAGCTGGCTTAAGAGATCACTCTGCACAGTGCAACGTTCACCAATTTGAAATATAGAGGTATCATTACGACTGCGAAATCTATGTATACTAAGTTTATGAGAAAATACTCAAATTCAAATTTTCATGTAAGTTGATGAAGGGTACCTTTTGGAATACCACCCCCCCCGTCACATTTAATTTTTTGGGAAGTTGATGTAGATTAAACGACTCTTTAAAATAAATTTTGTAGTACTACAATTAGTTCACTTCATGTGTTTATTGAAGTAGATGAAGTGTGTAATTTTTCGGTACCTACTACAAATGTAGCGCACTCTTTGTAGTCTTCAAACTGGTGAACGTGTGCGTGTTTTAGTCTTCATTTTTAAATGTAGTTTTTCCTTTTACTATCCACAACGAAATAACTTCCGTAGAAATAAAAGGGTCGATAATTTTTGAATTGGTCTCGTACATAAAATATTTATTTATCCACAATACTACCAATAAATCATAGATGCCATTAAATTTCGATTTGCACAATTACGGAGACGCAATATATAACGCCAGATAAATAAATATCCAAGTAAAGCAAACTTCAACAAAAAATGTATCGTTTTGTACTTAATATCAATAAAAAAAAAAAAGCAAAATGGTTTCGCTCGTTACGCCCGCACTTACAAAAAAACAGTATCATTTCGACGTTATTCGCGATGTTGAAAGTAATCTTAATGGAAATAATGTTCTGAATTTTATACATCACAGAGCGCAAAAAGAATACGAAAAACTTAAAGTGACTTATAAAAATATTATTTTCATCCTTGTCGCATAAAATACTAGCAGAAACATCCTTATTTGATGTTCATATCGTTTTTATGTGTCCTCAATTGATAGGGAAGATTATCTTTATTGAGGAGGAGCGAAGGAAAATGGTCCATCCATTATTAAGAGCTGCGGGGAAGCAATATAAAGATATTAAGGAGCAGAGAGCGAAAAGGGTTGAAGATGAGAATTTATAACGGGAATATTTCTTAGTAGAGAAATTATACCGTAACAAAACGTATCCGAGCTCACTAGTATACGTTTTATTAGATATTTAAAGAGTAAAGAGAATTTACTCCCGCTGCAAGGGAGAAATTTGAAGAGAAACATGTTAAAAATTCTGTGACTACATTTTTCAATGTGAACTTTCTCTTATTACTATGCTTTTATTTAACTCTCTTTGTCTGTTTGTTGCAGTGAAATCCTGTAATTAATTTTTTACCAACTTATTAAGTAATGACCAAACATTATTAAATAATTTCCCGGAATTTGGTAATTATTTCAATTAAAACTATTAATTTTGAATTATTACACAAATATTAAAATGAATTGTTTTGAACTATAAAACAAGTGTTTAATATTAGGAAACTGCTTGGGTGATGTTCAAAAAATCGATTACGAATATATGCAAAGAAACTGTAAAAAAAACCTGTCTTCAAAAAATGTATTTATTTATTTATTCATAAACAACACCAGATAAGTGAACACAATATCTACAATATGATTATCTGATGTAGAACAACATTAAAATTTTCCATGTTCGAGTCCTGGTGGTAACTGAATCTTTTTGGATAGATTTTTTCATCTAATTTCTTATAATTATGAATTGAATACATTCTAAAATTACAATTATATAATAAACTCCAGTTTTCTAAGGGGGGTAGCGAGAGTCACACTGGCGGACAGAGTGAGAAGTGCCGATATAAGGCTCCCACTCGGCATGGAGCCCCTACTACTCATAGACAAATCACAAATGGCTTGGACATGTGCTAAGAATGCCACAGGAACGAGTACCAAGAAGTATCCTCTTGGCAACCCCGGAAGGAAGACAACCGTAGATCGCCCCAGATTAAGCTGGGAGAAACAACAGAAAAACATGTACGAAAACGGGATGGGTCTTGAAAACAGGGAAATATGGAAGAACCTTGACGAGTCGTTGGCCCTTGACCCTATTTTATTGTCATCATGTTGATAGTCATTGTCATTATATGAAAATAATCATTGACAGATGAAGAGTATGTAAAATATATTGTCGTGTTTTCTAATTAAATAAATATGGAATTTCTGGCATCATCTAACATATGCAAATAAAAAAGCTTTAAAAAGTAAAACGTTGATTTAAAAAAAAAAATTATCATAATTATTTAGTTCCACACATAATGTTGTGTGGGCTATACATGATTTCACTTAAACATATTGCATTCAATCTAGTCATTTAAAAGTTTTTACAATAAAATTTTTGCACTCATGTTTAAACCTCCTTATATTCACCGTATTTTGAACTTCCTTTGGCAGGATATCAAAGAGTTTTGGACCTTTGTACATCATGTGTTTTTTTGTTTCTTTGGTAGTCTTATGTTGCCGCTTCCTTTTGTATTGTAAGAATGATAGCTCTTAACAAGGAATTATTTTATTTCAGATTTTTTTCATCCTAAGATTGTACCTGAGATAATTCCCCGTATAAGCTAATACACAATGTGATCAAAATTTTGCAATAATATTTTATGGATTATTGCGGAAGCTGGCCGTTATCAACCAAAACGTAAAAAAATATTATTACGTACAAAGTATTAATAAAACAAATCAATCACGGCACAAAACAATACATTGTGCTCGGTGTACACATACGAAACAAGTGTAAAGCAACGTCAAGTGCTTTGTTACATCCCTTTCTAGTCGCGGTCATATAACTTTGTTTCTTTCTTTCACATATATCGCTCGCTCAAAAATTGATATATATCTGTAAACAACATATTCTTGGAGTGCCATGAGTAATAAATTGACTTGTGACACAGAAACAAAGCCTTTCTTCGAAATTTGAATGCAGCAACTTTGTTTATCGGCACTATATTCTAAGAGCCCAATAATAACCATTTGATACTTTTGTTTTCGTATTCACAAATCTAATATTATTCTCTCCCGTTTCTTTACTGATCCATTTATTCCGACTATTTTTCCCAGCTCAGATATAGAATTACATCTTATAGAAAGCATTAGCCCCCTGTGGGGAGACACTTTCGCCGGTATCCGGTTTCGGCCATCTTCAAACCCTTTTCAACTTATTTATACACCATCAAAGATATCTTTTAAAACGCTAAAGGATTGATCCTAGAAGATAAAGTGAGAATTCCCCGAGGAGGAATTTTTCCGGTTCTCGCGAATGTAGGACAATGTGGGAATTCAAAATAATATTGGTATTGTAACATAATAACGATAACGTAGATATCGAATATATCCGACCCATCGGCAGCAATAGTCGCCTTTATTCCATTTATATATATTATATATCATGGTCGTACCCACCTTCAGAGCATCTGAAGATAAATAAAAAGAAGAAATACTTGGTTCCAACATCTGTTTAAAGCTGAAATTGTAAGTTGTGTATCACAATCTTAAATATAATCAATACGAATATACATTGTTTTCACCACTAATTTATTAAAAATAACAACATTTTTCGAATCCAATGGTCCCTAGAGTATACAGCGTATGCTAAAAAATAAAAATCAAAAATCGAAGTAGACAATAATTTATCATTTTCAGCTACGTGATTGCACTATAAAATAGTGTTAATTTGAGGAACCCCTGAGAATTATTTCCATTCAGACGAACAGTCTTGCCATATAACAATGTATGTATGTCACAAAGTGAAAATGAAGTTTAACCCAAACCTACACACGCCCTTTGGCACTACACCAAGAATCCTTCAAAATGAAAATGTAATTATAAGATAATTAACATAGAAGTAATTAATGAAACTTACTTTGTTAACTAAGGAAATCAGACTTAAAATCTTGGAGGTCCTCCCACATTCAAGTCTCATCTCTCACCTCCCTCAATGACTTTCTATATGATTCTACATTTTAATACTTAATGTGAATAAGTCTGTATCTAATTAAAGCAAGTTTTCAGTACAGCCTAACCACCGCACAGGCACAAAGTGACTATCTGAATTTTGCGTCTTCCTCTTTCCTCGGGAAAATCCAATTTTTACTGAGAAAATTAATTAATTTTCGAACTGCGTTGAAATATTTTCACTTTTTTTTAATTACACATTTGATTATTGATTAACTAATTATTTTAACAAATTCACAAAGCCACTGGACACGAATTTAATTAAAACACTATTCTTTAATTAACATTATTTCTCAATTAATCGCTCAGCTGTGAAATACTTTTTTATCGTTTGCAAGCATATTCTGTTCAATTATCGCACGTAAGTATTTCGCTCTGTTATCCATGACTGGCCACACTGTGACTTATCCCCAACGTCGCACCGGTAGAAACGTCATAACAAACATGAAGCGTCGCGGCAATAGTTCGGCCTTTTTCTCGAATCTCTTAGATTATTCTATACATTTCTAGTGTTTGAGAGAATGGTCCCGTCGGTTCTAGACTATTTCAGACGTCTCCCGAATATTTTGGATAATCCAAGAGTGCTGTAAGGCGTCTTAAAGCATTAGTGTTGTTCCAAAGTGACATATTACATGGGATTTGGACAGTGTACAATTACTTTTGTTTAATATTTTGTTACAATATTAAAGCAAAATAAAAAAAGTGTCATATTTTAAAAAGGGTGTCGTCGCTACGCTTTAATAACGGAATAACACCTGTTTTAGATAAACTGTGTGTTTTACACCATCAAGGTAAACTGTATGTTGTAATGAAGAAAGTGTGCTCTGGCCATGTGAACGGAGATGGAAGAAAAGGATGGTAAGAAAATATATAAGATGCCACCATAAATAGAAGACGTCCGCATAGAAAACTTATGATTCGATAAATCAGATAACACGAGATGATCGAGATGGACTTGCCAGAAGTCTCAATAATCGACGAACATGTGTCAATGTGGATAATCAACGTGGATAACGCGACAGGTGTGTATCAGAACTGAAGAGTGTGGCATTCTATTCTCTAAGCCTACCCCTGCAGAAAATGGTTTGATCGTAAAGGAGTGTATAATGTTTGTTGTTACGAGTATTTGCCTGAATATTTTCTACCCATATGTTCAATTTAAAAAAATATATATTCTCTGAAAAGCAATCACTTTGTAGTTTGACATTAATAAAGATTTTGTTTTTTAATAATTTTATTTTTTATTTTTATTAATAGACAGTTTGTTAATCTAGTGGTTAATGTACTCGCCTGGTGATACAAGGATCGATGATTTAGACCAGCAAGTCCTACTCTTACAGCACAACAGCTTGTAAGACACGAATTCTGTGTGTGAATTTTTCATTTTTTTTTCATGAATTAAATTTGTTATAATTATTATAATTATTATTAGTAATTAATAGTACCATCATCAGGTTACAATACATAATAAAATTAAATTTGGATGTAGACATAGACATATCAAAAAAAAAATCGATTTCAATTTGAATTTTCGTAAACGTTGTATCCTCATGAAGAGACCATGAGACCTTTGACTTCGAAACTTGTTGTTTTTTCAGTAAATAGTAGTTTTATACAAAGTTTTTTCTATTTATTAATAATATCAAATTTTTACAAGAAAAAATTGGTCATGTCATGGCACGAGGAAAGAATGGTTAAGAAAATATATGAGGCGAGTGTTGAAGACAACAAGAATAGAGGGCGTCCGCGAAAGACCTGGTACGATCAGATACTACAAGTATTTGAGGATGGCCCTGTTAAAAGCATCAACAACTGTAGAACTTGTATGAGAAGAGGTATGAATGTAGCCGAAGCAAAAGTGGTGTGCCAAGATAGAAGAATATGGCGTTCTCTGCCTATCCCTGCAGAGATACGGCGTGATGGTAAATTAGTTAGTTACAAGAAAAAATATATAAATATTAGATAGTTATGAGTTATCACTTTTATTATTTTCTTAATTGTTAACTGTATTTTTGTGCGCTCAATATAAAGAATAAATCTTACGAAGTTACCCATGCGTTTTATGTAAAGATATAAAGATTTGATTTTATTCGTTTGCGAAAGGAAACGTTATAAGACTTCTCAACATTAAAACCTGAAATAAACTCAATAAAAAAGTGATAAAAAAAAAAACTCAGAAAATTATTTGTTTTATGTACTTTTTATGTTTCTTTTATTCTCTAACAATTGCCCCTCTGTCGGGTCTGAATGGAAGCTATTAAGCGAACGAAAAAAACATTTAAAAAAGCCATAACCTACATAATTGCAATCAAAAATGTTGACCATTACTCACTTAAACGGAGGTCATTTTTTTCTTTGAAACCTAATTTAAATATAGAAAACTTCATTATGAGGGCTGGAGGCACTAATTTATTCATGGACACGAGTTCCTCAGTACTCATCTACACCTGGCAGGCATCCATCCACCCTAGGAGAAACAAGAGAACTTATAAATCGTATGGAAATATAAACTAGATTTCACGTAGAAATTCAATTTGCTTAGTATCTGTTCCCAAATTATGTAATCCTGTTCTAAAAATATTAAATAATAATATAATATATGGTGTCGAAAAATTCGTACAAGACAGAACGCACAAAATATATAGAGCTTAAAATTTACATGTGCCGTTTTTTGCGATACCTGCATATTTTTTAAGTTTAATTTTTTTATGATCCGTGTATATGTGATACATGTGTACATAGATTCACGGTTAATTATATCAATATACAAACATAGAACGAATTACGTAACTTATTGGTTTTAGGAATATTTATCTTTAGTGAATGACTTTGTTTATGTAAGTAGGTTTTTCTATAATTATAATTATAGAAAAACCTATTTATGCGACTGATAAAGAAAAATATTAATAACGTAAGAATAAGCAGCGTTAAAAAACAGTTTTAACTGTTCAAAGTGGTTAATCTGTGTGAAATTCCATGATTGTTTTGTAAATCGAGCTGTTACACTTGTTTTTCACTTTTTAATTATATTTTTTCACCACATATTTTATTATTTCATCACATATTTTACCATATTAAAGATGGAATGTTTTCAGGAACGTCTTCCCATTTTCAGTAATACAATATACTCGTATCTTTAATTGATTGTAGAAGGTGTTCTATTAATATTCAGAAGATGTTTCCAAAAACGCTATATCTGACGTTAAATATAAGGAAATACTGTGCAATAAAACATGGTGTTTAAACTGGATTTAAAAAATAATAGTTTTTGCAATATTTTTCACTGCATCAGAGATTTTTATTGTTCTTGATTATTACGTGTACTTGACTGATCGCAAGTTAGAAGCTTGGCTTCAGATAAGAATGACTTAGACGGTCTGCCTCAACTACCCCTATGAAAGCACAGCCTGGCCAAAGCCAACCCCGTTATTTTCCCGTGGAAATTAAAACCCATGAGTCATTTGTTTTTATTTTTCAAAGTATCAGCAGTCAAGGCACGACAGGGTAGTAACGGATCCCGCATAGGTAACGGATCGTAACGGATCGCGTGCTGTCGTTAGAACGCCGCCCTAACCAACGTGTGAGGGATGTGAATGTACGGATTACTAAATTTCCTTCTGTTTTTATTAATGATGTTGCCATGACACGCATTCATTATTGTACTGACCTGTTACTATATATTATTTATTTATTTTGTTTTTTTTTTAATAAAGCTAACGGAATAGATGGAATTCTAATATTACAAGAAAAAATAAAATATTTTCGAAATATTCCAATGCCGAATACGCCGTAGCCGAATATTTACCGTAGCCGAAGGACGCTCGCATCCCTAATCGTTAGGGACGCCGAATGATGGTGGTTTCAGTAGGGAAAGCAGAGGAATAATTTGTAGTGAAATCGTTCTCAGTTTCATATAATGACTTGAGATTAATTATTTATGAGACTTTCATTGTGCATTGTTCTCATTTCTGGAGGAAATTCTGCGAGCTCCCTACAGCGCGGAGCCTTGGAGTCAATTATAGAGGAACAAGTATCTTTTATGACGGCGAATGGGTTATTACGAAAACTACGTTTCAAAGGGGTTCCTACTTCCTTGTAGACGTTATGAATATTGACGTATTTCAGGAATACTAAACTACAACGCATTTAGTAATGAATACTAAACACGGTTTAATATTAAACTGTAGCACTTTCAGGTAAAGTATCCTCGTAACTCTTATATTTCTCGTCTCGTCTGTATCCGATGTTTGCCAACATGTTGGATAACATCGCATTATTAATTAAAAAAAAAATTCAATCTCTGTTTAAAACACACCTAATTAAGAATCTAGCAAAATTTGTCAGTTTTTTTTATTAATAATTATGTCCAAACAGTTTTAATAATATAAACTAATAATATGAACTTCAAACATCCCAATTATAATAATTTCGCTGTCTGTTCGTCCGTCCATCCGTCGCAACTTCATGTAACTTCTTTAATATATTATTTTTTTATATAAAAAATAAATACATATTCCTTAGGAATCGACATATAAAAGTACCGTCATTTTAGACGGGTTACAGCTAGTATAATTTAAACAATATAAATAAATTTGTTTTAACTTTAATTTATCGAATTATCAGCATGCTTCGGGGTTGAAAAAATGTTACTTGCTCTTAAATTGAAGAAGTTATTTTAAGGTTATGGAACACGTTAAAAATATATCTTCATGTATGGTTACTGCGTCTGTCAGAAATCTGATTTTAAATCTTTCCCTGCATTATGAAATGAAAGATCTAATCTTTCTCTGAAAGTTCATTTCATATCTGAGGTATTGAAGTTTAAGAATTTACATTTTTTCAAATATGTATTTTCAAATATATACTTTTCTAATTCATCCTAATTATACCTTCCACGAAATTAATCATACCAGGAGAACTACAGATTTTTGATGGAGTCTTATATCAAAGAGCGGAGAGACACAAGCCTAAGATGATGATAATGCTGTAATAATATATTAACAGTATATTGTATGCAGCAAAAAAGTTTTACATTGACTAACCAACATGTCTTGGAGTGGATTCTCTCACGTAATACCAAGAATTCAGTATATTTTTTTATATCACAAGCTTGGATTGAAAAATTGATTTTTAACATTATTTTTCAGGTAACATAAACGTTCGCCTTATTGATAGCCTAAGACGAAGACTAAGTCTCTTTCTCTTCATTTGAATCTATGTACTTATGAAATATAATGTTTTTCATCTTGCTTTTCTTCCTTTAACGTTTCGTTCTTGGTCAAACTTTTTTTCACTTTTTTGCCATTGAATACACACCCAATCCTTTTGCCATTTTAACTGAGCTATTAATTCAGCTTCAGTGGCCGCAGGCAGCCGCGAATAAAACTTCCAGTTCCAAGGATATCTGATCCAACGGTTGCGGGTCTTATCCGAAACCATCTTAAAAACAGCGCTCGGCAGGAGCGAGTGTCCATAAATTAAAAAAATATACCTGATTTTGAAAATTACTCGCGTGAACAAGCTTCCATTAGTTTCCACCCTCCAGAATAATTATATCCATCCCGACTTCCCCTTCCGCCGAAAGAATAGCTATTTCGTTACGGGAATATTCCTATTTTTACCCTTAAATTTTCTTTTTCCTCCCCTATTTTTACCAGTCAACCCCGGGCGTCAATTAGGGAAATTTATGTAAAGAAATTTCGTTAACTTTTAATTGTATGCAGGTTCGGAAAAAGTTCAAAAGTATCTGGCACCACATTCCGCCGAGAGAGCCCACCATCTAATTTGCAAATCGAATGCCAAAGCACGCGTCTTGTGGGGGAGTAAAAATTTAATGAGGTGAATTACTCAAACAATTATTTTACACTTCCGGCTGTTTCTGCAACAATTTTGTACGATTCAAATCCAGATAATCAAATTCCAGAACTCTCATCGAGAGTTGTAGTAGGTCTGTGTCCGTTTGTCTGAAAAGATTCGGCGGTATGGTAATCATTCTTGATATCGAGGATCGTCCTTTGTCTTTCTTTGAAGCAAGACTCGAGGGGTTGCAATATTTTCTGCAGACAACAAATTATAAAGATTTTAAATTCTAGACTGAAAAATAAAAATATTCTGATGCAAACACAGAAAAAAAGATAAGTGTTTTAATTTTTTAAAATAGAAATATTATGGAACTAAATGATAAAATTATCTAATACGTTGGTGGAAAAGTAATTCTTTTAACAATATTTTAGGTATTATACACAATGCAAGAATCATGCATTGTTATTTGAGTATTTTTTTCCAGTTTAGGAGAGACGCACTAAAATTCAAAGCTAATTTTTCGTTATTCTATAACCACATGGTTATTATATAGGCTTGATCATATTACTGGACTCTATATGCTATATTTATATGTGGTTTTTAGTATATTATGTTTATGACGCACTGCCGAGAATGCGTTCACACAATTTCGTAAAATTCAGGTATTTAACTTGCCTTTAACACCTAGTAAGACGTTTTTTTAGTATTTTTTCCCATAATCATACACGGAGCATAATCTAGGCGTTATAGGATTAGGTACCGCGTGTAAACTAAAATTATAAATTTGAAAAAACTTCGGTGGTCATGTGGACAGAATGATAGAACAACATTCACCCAAGTCCCTGCTGACCGGAGCTTAGCAAGGCCAAAACTAAAATGGTGACAACGTTAAAACTAAGGGGAACATGGCCCGCAAGGGGCTGTAGATCCAACAGTGATGATGATGATGACTCGTTAGTTCTGACTATATGCCGTTGGTTTTCGCATTTTTTTATTAATAATTTAATAATAAAAAATAATAAAATAAAAATTAGTTGTGGCGACAAAATAAATTTCAACATCACAACGTTCAAAATTCTGATTTCCTTCTTGTGGTATTAATTTAAAGTTTGCGCACATCATCAAGGGCCGTAATGCCCGGTTGTAGCTCGCTTGGACCGACTTGTAAATTGAAAAACCCAACGTTCATCAACACTGCGTTAACCTTGCATTTTATTTTAATACGGGGGTCGGAGCCCGGAGATTACCATCGGCTTTCAAAACGGCAGCGTGACCAGCACGCAATAGTCAAATCAGAGTAATGCCTGGTTCCATGATATTGTATCAAAGTTATCTCGAACAGCAAGCGCCACTGAATAACGTCCCATTTGTCATGAACCAGTTGAGCTTGGGCAATAGTTTCTTTTTACAGTCACGCTAGAATTATAACCGAAAGAAGTAACGAAGAAGAAGAAAAAAATAAATAAAAACTAAACAGGTAAAAATATTGCTTGCTTTCCCCTTCCACTTCCCATTCAGATCTACCAGACAGATACTTCTTCTCCCTTTCAACCTATCACACCAATAATAAAAAAATTCTCGCCTATATTACGTGTATACTCAGAGTATTATAACCTTTTAAATTCATTTTATTTTTTAATGCAAAAATGAAGATTAAGATCGAAAAACTCCTGGATGACTTGATGCACCAAAATCCTGCAGAAAAACGGTCTAGATGAGAGCGACATCCAGAAACGAAGAAGATAAAACCTGAATACGAGAAAAGCCGACCCCAAAAGCCTACCTAGGCAAAGATTTGGGACAGTGCAAGGAAGAAGAAGATTATGGTCGTATGGTTAGGCAGATACTGGAAACTCGTCATCTTCCCTGAACGCATGCATTATATACATTATACGTTTTACTTATTGTCACTGTTTTTTATATGTGTCGTCTTATAATTGTGGGAGACAAATAACTATTTTTATTCTGTATTGTTTTCTTATCATGTATTCATGTCTTCTACAGACACATACATTTGAAAAGGTACGTGTAATTGAAAATATATTTAAGTGGTTTAGTTATGTAATTAAAATTTAGAAAATATATTTAATCCTGTCATTGCAAAGTCGAAAAGCGCGTGCAATAATGCTAATGTTGAGCGTGTGAAAAGTGTTAATACAATAGCTGATTTTTTATCCCTGAACGAAATTAACAAATTTTTCAAGTGAGTTTTTTTGTTTTTATTGTTACTAGATTCTTCTGGAGTAATTATATATTTATAATCACTCCAGAAGAAAGATTGGATGACAGTTATTCCAGCGGATGAAGTCTAGACCACAAGCATATGGTTATCCCATGTACTTAGGTAGGTTAGTATGCACGTATGAACGTGCTTATTATGTATGTACGGGGTCCCATGGAATCACGCGATCGCAGTAATTAGCTCAGTTCTAAAATTACCTAACAATCTAGGCAGTACCTCTGTAACAAAAATACATTATTCTCGGCACGACCGTGTCCCCGAAGCAGTAGGCAGTGAGCACGAGCATGCGAGGGCAATTATACAATTCCAGCATACACCAGTCGCACTCAGGTACGGAAATCGTGTAGAAAACTGTTCTTGATAAGGAACTGAGTCTAAAACAACGGAAAAACTTGTTTTCTACGTGATTAACTTTTTCGTTCTTATATTTTCTTTTGTTTTCGCAATCGACATGAAATAACGCATAAAACTGTCATGTCTTTCTGTTCGTCACAAAAGAAAAATTGAATGGGAATTTCGTTGAAGAATTGAATAAAATCCCTTTTAAATGGCAATGTGACCTGTTCATAATAGTGAACAGAGAATTTAATTGGCAGAGATTTGAAAATTGAGATATTGCAATAAAGTTGTAAGTGATTTATATAAATATCTGATAGCTACGTAATAATTTCTTTCAAGACAAATTATAATCAAAATATTGAAGGATGGCCTTGTAAAAAAACATCAAAAATCGTAGAGCATGAGAAGATGTATGAATGTAGGCGAAGCGAAAGTGGTGTGTCAAGATGAAAGAATATGGCGTAGCTTCCCCTCTGCCTACCCCTACGAGGAAACAGCGTGATGGTTAGCTTGTTAGTTGATCAAAATCAAATTTATTACAAAAAAATAAATTAAGCACCGAAAATTTCCTATACATTTATGATTACATGTTACTTTCAAGTTTCCCCTCAGTTAGTTTGTTTCAGTTAGTAGGGAGAATAGAACGCCGTATTCATATCAAACGCAACAATAAGAGCTACTCGTATATATAGATTGTTTATTGTGGAATATTATTGTGTATTTTAAATAAAAATGTTAGTTGAGTATTATTTATATATTAATGTATACGTATGTATATTGAAAAAAAATTGTATATTGGATAAAAAAAAAAAATAATCTGTTAACGTAACGTCCATTTGCATATATTTAATTTGGTTTTGAATTTTATCTATACATAATTGTATCTTATGTAACAAGTGGATTTTTTTTGACGCATAAAGATGAGCTTTCGCTTGATTAAATTTTTGAATGAATTTTCAAAACACCTGCAGTAATTAAATCTGCAAAAAATAACGAAGTCCTCCCATACGGCCTTCCGACCACGTGTCTACCCGGTTCTTCTAAACTAAAGTGACCAGTTAATAATACCTGTGCTGTCCGGAACATTAATTTTCTATGGTTTCCGCGATGTTGTGTCAAAGGTGAAAACGCAAACGATAAATTATAAAGAAAACGCGACACGTGGGAAACAATTAATCATCGCCATTTTTTTTGGCGTAACATTCAATCAAAATAAAAAGTTTCCAGGTAAAATAATTACCATACACAGGACATTAAAAAAACAACCTTATCGCGAATTTATTAATGGGAAAATAAGTGAAATATTGAAACCTTGAATATTTTGACAAATTTTATTGGGAGACCAATTAGGAATAGGTAGACGATAAATTTTAGAAATAAAATAATTTATTACAAATTATTTCTGTTGTTTTAGGTAATATCTGATGCGAAAATATTCAACGCCAGTGAATTTCTAGTACCTACTTTGCAGGATCGATAGCAGAGAAACAAGGAAAAAATAATTTAAATTAAATAAAAGCTTGGAAATTATAAATAAATTATAAATATATAAATAATGTGTTGCGTATATTTAAGGTAGATTAAAAATGATGAATACTTAAAGAAATTAGATGAATCGGTTAAAAAAAATTACAGAAAAAACATTTAAAAAATTCTCTGTGGATTGATTTTTTATGCATAGCATAATATTTTTATTTATTTTAAATATCCAGGTATTATCTCAAATTTTGCGACATCATAATAAACTTTGTTTTAATTAAGAAATTAAATAAATAAATTAAGGAATATTGTTTGTTTAAAATAGAGAATATTAATATTTAAACGTATGCAATTTAAAGAATAAAAGTTAATATTATTAACTAAATTTTTTGTCTTAACAATATTTTTATATGAAAGTATGTTCTAAGAACACAGTTACTGGATTTGATCCCCAGAGAGATGATTAATTAATTAAGGATAAAGCCAGCTCATATAGGTTGTATGCCCTGAGCTATCGTATAAGAAACTTCCATCCTCATTTATATAAATAGCTCACATATAAATATATAAAAATTTCTCATATATAAATAGCTTCGTATCCGTGAGACTTCTATAATTTATCCTTAATAAATTATTTGTCATAACGCCCTTTAAGTAGGAGGAGAGATTAGAATGTCATCGTCTTCTGTCCTGAAATACTACTCCGGCCTCGTTTGCTTTCATAAATCTTCCAATCCAATACATAGTCTATCGGATAGTGACAAATATTTCGCGAATGTTCTCTATTCCTGTAGTCTTAAGCACTTATTGCATATATTTTCTTCACCATCCCCTAAACCTTCATACATGAGACATGCCAAATCTTTCTTGATTCTATCGACAATGTTACAAACAGATCTCTCGATTGACCCGTCTGATTTGTGTATTTTTATCGCATCATCTTTATAACATTGCAAATTTAAGACCGAGACAACTTCCCGAATAGCTCGAACTCTGAAACTTTCAACATTTACGTAAAGTCGATGAATTTATTATTAAATTATTAAATAAGATTTAAATTATTAATTTTTCATTATTACTGAACATTAAATGTCTACGTAGCTTCGAGATTCATCAATATTAGTACATTGGTACGAATTTTTTTTCAGATTTTCAAATTTATCAATTTCAATGGGCACATTGACATAAGGTGTAGGAACAAAATTTCTAATTAATTCGATAAATTAGGGTTATGATGAATTTAGATTTATAATAACTCAGGATAAATTTGTTTAGATTTAGATTAACTAAGAAAAAAACGGTTCGACATAAATAATGTTCAACATAATTATGCCACGGGTTCTAAAACAATATACCTACGCAGTATTAAAAATGCCCTTAGGTTTTCATGGCCGTTCAGAATCTTCTGCGTGTAGTTTTCTGGGATATTCCGATGTTTCGGATCCCGTTGTGGGGTCCGTCATCAGGTCTGATGTGCTGTGTGCAACGCGTACGCAGTATTTTCTGCAATCAGCTTCTCACACTCATATGACATTTCTTCAATTTCTCGAGGTGAAACTGTTACCCCATATTAAAAGCATTGTCTTCAAAAAAATTATTTGATTAACTTGTTAAATATACACATTATTTTTAAACTAAAAAACTTCAACAAACAATTTCCTTTGGGACATGGAAATGTGTAAACTTAAGGCAGACTGCACAGGTCACAAGTACTCCAGTAAGCCACCTCCGAGTCGAGAGTCTTACAAGCACTCTTGCAAGAAACTCTACCAGATATCCTGCGGTCTCTGAGACGTGTCTGAAAAAGGCATCCATGCTTCATTCTCTATCCTATACACAAGTTGAACAATTTTATGGAATAGTGAAAAGTTTAATATTACTAATGAAAATACTTTTATTTAATTGGATAAAAAGCACAAACTATGTTATGTCTGATTGAGTTTAATTTTTATTTTTATTTTATTTTATTAATCGAGTTTCGGAAGTTTCAGAATCCCTCATCACTACATTGAAATATAGAAAAAAGTTACATGCATTGGGTGGAAATACAAATTAATAATTGATTAGGTACTGATAAAATGAACTGGAACTACTAGTGTAACGATCTATGTTCTGTGGTAACGATGGTTGTAACGGAAATATTGAGAGGAGAGGGGAAATTCAATTTTCTTTCTCACGATAAAATTTTAATCAAACTCATATAGAGATAATATTGTTTATCTCCTTCAAAAAGAGCTAAAAAATTTTGTGATGACATTATTAATATAATTAATAAAAATTAATTTTGTTTTCACCACTTTTGTATCGAAAAATATCAACATATATCAGAGCCTATGGCCCTTTCGTCAGGATACAATAAAATAAAAACAAAAGCAGGTGAGACACGCGGGAAAGTAAAGTAGAACAAAATAAAACAACCAAGCACTGTCAGCTGTGAATGGAAATGGAACATATCAAAATACACCCCTATACGGGAAAAAAAGACATGCACAAAAATAAGAAATACAATGTGCACTGCAGGAAATAAGTTCAGTAACAAAGCGAGTGAGAAGGAACTCGCATCTAACCTACGACTTCAGATTCTCCCGACGAGACCCCCACACTCTTACGAACTCTCGAAGTAGCCGAAGCCATGACATACAGGGTGAGGTCTCTTGTGTGGGTTGGCACAAAATGCATTAGACCCAAGAGCATTCCGGAGCACCTAGTCGGGAGAAGGCGACACGCGAACTGTCGCTAGGCGAGCGCTCACGCGGCTGAATTTATTATTAAATAACGCGGTAGAAACGTAATAAAAATAAGCTATAAATTAATGGCATGTTTAATTTTTTCACAGAAACACGTTGACAGCTCTTTAATCACGCCCCAGAATCAACACTCGTTATGTGGATTAGTTTTTTTTTCCGTTTTAAAGGGGATTTGAATTATGAGAACACGTTAATTCCTGAAATAAACATTGTACTTTTCATTCGGCCTAACCCTTGGTCACGTGACTCTTGGTATTTGGTAATCTTATTTTTGTTCATTCCAAATCATTGATCCAGATTGCAATATTAATTGATCACCTTTAAAAACCCTAATTATGAACAATCTCTCAGATCATCTCGTAAAGTCGTCCTATTTTTTTGACATGTTATATTTGAATACGCATGACATTAGTAGTACATTGATTTTTTTATTCAATTAATTATAAAACATTATTACAAAATATTTGTTACAACTCCCAAGGGTCAGAACTCATTCCGGGAAGAACAACGTTGTAGATCTCTTTTAATTAATCAATAAAAAATGTACTTTCTTTTTATTAATGATAATTATGATTCCGTTAAGTTATATTGCTATTATTGAAGAGAAAAAAAACTTAAAAAATGAAGTGTGCGTACATAACGCCCATTTTACGATTTTCAAGTAGTATTTCAAAAATTCACAAAGTAATCCCGAAGGCTTTAAAGTGTCCGTGCCACTTTAACATTACCTTACTCTCGGACGAATAAGAAGAAGGGGACCGAAGAGTACTTACACAGCAAGTCGAAGAACGAGAGAAGTCAAAGACCAATGTGGTTTTATTACCTGAAACAATAAAAAATAATAAAATTAGTATTTTTTATTAAACCATGTTTTACTTATAAAATACTTATAATTTTATAATCTTTATCAATAGTATAATTAAGTAAATTTTAAATATGTAAAAAGGAAAATGATAAAATCAATGTACTAAAAATTATTCTATAAACGTACATTTTTTATCATTGTACGAGTGTAGCTTTAAAACGAGGTTATAAGTGTAAATCAACTCAAATAGATAAACCTGAATTGCATCTATATAGGTCTATAATACCATGAAAGAAATAACGAGGATTATTAAATTACACTATCTCATAACTAACAACCTAACTAACCATCACGCCGTTTCCCAGAAGGGTAGGCAGAGGGGATAGAACACCACACTCTTCTGTCTCGGCACACTATTTTTACTTCGCCCGCTTTCATACATCTGCTCATACGCTCTTCGGTTAAATACAATCTAAGCATTATAACACGCCCAAAATTTATAGTGAATATTTTGCGAATGTACTTCTTTTGTGCCCAAACATCGCCTCCTGCAAAAAAATATTCAATGGAAATATTTTCACGTGTCGTGGCTGAGGGAGGAATGAATGAAAACACTGGAAATTAATTAGTGATTTGTTAATTACTGATTATTTCAATGCACGAAGTCACTTAACACTATTAAACGTAACGATATTCTTTAAATTACACCATCTCGCAATATATTTACTAGTAAATATACCTTTATTATCGCTGGAACACTTTACTTAATATTCACTAGAACATTCCATCCAGTTTCCGCTCGCAGTAATCGCTCTGGTTTATTTCTCCTTTTCAGGTTCGCTTCGAAAAGCTACCCCGGACATCACGCCTTGCAGCAGACATGGCGGTAATTTTTCCTGCCAAAAACGACTACAACAACTCTCCCGCCACAGCCGGCGCTCCTATTTATATCTGAAAATGGTAGTATCGAACCTCCTAGACCTTTTCAGTGTATAGAGAACGTTCCCATGACTTCTAAGCTTTTATAGGTATTTCTTGAACGTCTCAGATGCTTCATGAAGGCCGTAAATCACCCTAGGCCGTTCTCGATTTTTTTATAGTGTTGTGACAAGTGACAGGAGTGCGTAATTCTTTCTAGCATCTCGTTGTAATATAATATAAACGGTGTTTGGGTAGAAATAAAATCTCCTAGTTGCGAATCATACGAAAGTGAATCAGTCTCAAAGTTGACGAGCTGTTCCAAGTGGCCGAAGATAGGGATGTTTGTGGCCCTCTGACTAGAAAGAAACCAACACCTCAACATAAGCGAAGAACTGAAGAAGAAGAACACATCTAAGGTGACAAGTATAACGAGTGTCTAATACCCTATCGTAATAACATTGCTAGTCCTCTAAAGGTTCGTATATGATATGTCTACGAGAGCGAGTTAAAAATTTTTCAACACTTTCGCAACACTTTAAGATTGTCGTATTGCCTTTTGTGCTCATTTTCAAAATTGTATCCCGATAGCATCATTTACCTTCAGGCCATTGCATCGCTCCGCTAGTAGTTTGCACCAAGGAGGAAAAACGCGCAGTGATCCGATATTTTCACAAAACTCACATCCCTTTGAGTCAGCTACATGAATTCGTTTACCTGAGATATTAAAAGTTTTTCCGGACTGTGCACAAGACAATGCATAACATAGCGCTTCTGAATTTACAGGAGCTGTGCATTCCAGATAACTTGAGGAGTAGGAAACAATTTGAAACTCTCAGGTCAGTCGCAGAAAGTTTCTAAACCGATCAGCCATTGTTAAAGTTCAGTGAATAAACATTTCCTGGGGCAGACCCAAAAGCCTTCGGTAACAAGAAACACGTATTATAAAACTATGTTTTGTATTGTATGTAAAACCCTTTAAGTGAAATTTTAAAATCCAACAAACTTTGTATAAACCATATTGGTTATTTTTAATGTAGACCGGTTTCGATACCACTGTATCGTCGCAGGACACACGCACATTCTCACACGAATAAGGCCATGCCTTCATTTGATAATTTATGCTGCTAATTATTTTTTTTATGTGGAACACTTATAGTGCATTCGTCCTGATCAGTACTGAAACCGGTAGTTTGGTTCGATAGCTTTTTGAAATCAATTATTATAAAAATCAAAAATAAACAACATGATAAAATTGATGATTTCAAACAAATTTGAAATTACCTTATTTTAGAGAATGCATCTAAAGAGATGTGCAACGGAATATTTAACAAATTAAAAGTTCTTTAGTTATAAAATTGTTCAACAACAAAAAACTGGAAACACTAAAGAAGCACACCCTATTCCTGATACAATCTAAATTGAAATAAACTGTGATTTTTATCTCACATACATATTGAGCAGTAACTACGGGGTATTTATTATTATTTGTCATGCAACAGAACGAGCAATAATTATGTGTGAAAAATGGATTATAATATATAGTCAGATTATCTGGTTACCATCAGCGTTCGGCATATACCATTCTTTATAATTTAATCGCTAACAAGACGAGGGTACGGTGTTTGTATATTTTAGCTAAGTATTTTATAGTTTCGGGGCAGACCCTTTTAAATTAGCTAGCGTTTCAGCTGCCCTGTTGGGTATTTACATATAGTTAAGTTTGGATTTAGCGACCTCTAAGGGATACATTAAAATCGTTACCGCATTTTTGTAAAATACTCTAGTAGTAGATGGTGATAATATATTTAATGAGCTAAAATAAAATCAAATACATAATGCTTAAAAGGAAACTGAAAATTTATCTCATGTTTAAATTGATCAACATTACGAGGTAAGTGAGCATAATTTGTTGTGTTGTACTTATCCTAAAGCACTCGCATATCAAAGCAAATTTCTTCATAATAAATAATGACAACTCAGGTGACTCGACAAACAGCAAATATTGTGATAATTCCGTTTTCTAACATTTGGAGCATCGATATATGTTTTGCTTAATTTAGAAAAATAAATAGTACCTAGTGGTTTTTTTCGGTGTTAGGTTTTGATGGGGATTTTGATAGACGAAACCAGAGGTTTCGATGTTATTGTCGTCTTTGACATATTACGAGAGATTCTGTATGCACCTAATCTCTTTTGCTATTTTGTTGCATTATTTTCTTCTATATGTCTCAATTTCTTGTACACCTTTACCTACGCGGCTCGACATTAATGTTTTTATTATAAACGTGTTGTGTTTTTCATTGCTCTTCCTATTGCCTGCCCAACATAACTTGGCGTGCGGCAGGATTGGAACTAAAACCCGCCCCGCCCGCACCCGGCGGCAACCCCTCGCCCTGTCATTCAGTACAATTTTGTATTTGCTCGGGAGCTGTGACATCTTGATTACCAATATACACTGAATTATTGTGTCCAAAACAACCAAAACAGTCCGGGGTGGTGCAAGAACAATTGTCAATGAAGTATTAAAGTTTTGCGAAGCTGAAAAACCAAATAATGGACCGATATTACCGTCTGACAGTTTGACATATAGAGCGGCCGCCGCGGAGCTCGCTGTTATCCGACCAAATTTATATTGAATGCTCTGACACTGGTCACCGGACATTCAGTACATTATGTATTGTGTAATAAATTTACAACCTGGCAACTTCTGCCTCGCACGCCTAGTTATCGTGGTGGCACTCTAGACATGATCTTATGTACATCCACAATATATTCGAATATAAAAAAATTTGAGATGAAGAAGGTTTACGGTTGAACACTACCCCGATCCCGCGCATCCTTCCCTGTGCACCTACAACAACGGCAGACGGTCAAGTGGTCGCGCGGACATGTGGACATGTATACGTAAGCGAGCTCCGCATGTGGGCAGCGCGATGACGAAGGGAGAAGCATTAACCTCGCGTTCAGGAAACGCCAATTGACAGAGAACACTAATTTGATTGCTACCAACGAATAAATCACCCACATGCAATG
This sequence comes from Agrypnia vestita, assembly GCA_016648135.1. Taxonomy (NCBI): domain Eukaryota; kingdom Metazoa; phylum Arthropoda; class Insecta; order Trichoptera; family Phryganeidae; genus Agrypnia; species Agrypnia vestita. The sequence goes on from JADDOH010007590.1 coordinate 82,587, forward strand.
ATACCCGTGCGCTCCAGACGCTGTCAACAATATTATAAATATTTGAAAAGATGCATTTGCACAACAAGAAGTGATAACGATGGACTCAAAAGCACGACGAGGGAACGGCGACCGAAGAATGTTGAATACGACTAAGTGAAAACAATTTTGTATTGACCCACACAAGAATCCGCGTCACGTCGGCGTAAATGAATGTTATTATACTCTCAACATCATCAATTTGCGTACAGTTACAAAATTAGTGATGGTATTTTAACCGATGACACGCTAACCGTTATTTGAGATTTGTATCTGATTGCGTCGATGCTGATTTTTTTTGCAATTTGACGAACAGCCATCGGTACTAAACAACAATTTTATCTCAGTTATCAATCATTGTTACAGATACAAATCCCAAATAATTGTACCGAAAATGTAAATTACCGATGGTTAAAATAATGGTTTATCCGTCACTATACAAAATGCAATGTTGCACTTATAAAAAATTTCCATTTAACACGTAACATTTTTAAGTACTGAAAAATCGAAAATTGTGAATGAAAGGACATGATAAATAAAAGTCAAATATTTTCACTGTTATTTAACTACTTTAGACATTAAGAACTTATATAATTCAATTCCCTTGTTATTAATAATTGTAAAAATCTAAGTACTTTATTTTCATACAGCTAATGAGAAAATTCGGCGAACTTATCATTTGATTGTAATAGTTATTATTATATACGTTAGGAATGATATATTCATGATGCGTCATTTTTAAAATACTTTAAATATATACATGGTCGATGATGCTCTAATATAATATATCATAGTCCAATACACGGATATACCCCACGTAAATTTTTTTAATCCCTACATGTTTTTTTCCTGTTTTAATTTTAAGTAACATCCAATTGGAGATTTTTTAAAGAAAACCTATTTTACTTTGGATTTTTTTTAAAACTCTTAGCTTAGTTTGAAAATATTAGGTATTCCGTGTACACATTAAATCATTAAATTAGTACATCTTTCATATTTTACTTATTACCTTAAAACATGATGTGGATAAGCACATTCTTCAGAAATAAATACATTCTTATTATGCTTTTCAAAAAAACTATATTTAATTTTTTATTTAAAAAAAATAGTAGGCTATACAAACACGAAATTCGTGTCACATCAATATTCTTGCTATTTTCAAAATAAAATAAACGCCTGTGCTATGGAAATAGGACTAACTCGAATCGCCGATCACGGAACATTAGGCGAGCGTCATGACCACTAAACCAACAAGATACTCAATTTATGATATGTAGTTACCATAAAACAGAAAATCAAATTAACATTAAAACAACATAACAATTGTACAGTTGCGGGTTAAAAATGTATGGGAATACGGAATACACTTCAAATGTAAAACTCCATGCAAGATCAAAGCGTTGGAGTATAAATATAAAGACATGGTATAAAGTAATGGTGTTATTTAGCTAGAATCCTAACAAAAAGTGCCACTCTCGTTAAGTGACCTTTAATGATCCTAGAAAACCATGGATGAACAGTAAATTAATGGCTATCATGCTTGATTATATGACACCATATAGAGAGCGCTACGGGAGTGTTTGCAGGGTTATTTCGGGGACAATCCTTGATAGAGTTGTTTGAACGGCGATCGAATTTACGACCAGTGATAATGAAGTGTAACAGTGGAAATGAAGAGCCTTTGACTACCCCTGCTTGACAAGAAACAATGACCACCAATAAACATTAATCCAACATCATAAACCGCCGACTGTTTTCAAGTAACGGTAGGTATGTAGGTCTGTACAATCTACTCGTACACATATGAGTATATGTAGCCTGCCCCCATAGATAAGCTCAAGTAGGTAACAGAGTATCACAGGAGCATCAACAGTATAACAGAGACTGCGACGATTCTGTGTCTGATGTATAAGTAAAAAAAATTTTTATTTGAATAGAAACAAAAAACTTATCAATTTTTTTGTTCTTCCTCGTGTCTTATTATTAGGTACAAGTATTATTATTCGATATTAGTGCAGTATTTAGGCGTGTGAAATGATACAAAGAATTTTAAACAAAGAATTTGACTTAAATCGCTATACCAGAAACACTGACCCGTATAATAAAATTATTAAAGTGCTAAAGAAAATTTTATATAATATGGAAAAGATGAAAATGCTTTATAAAATAAAGAATAAATCAATTAAAAAAAACATCACCTTGTATTAGAATGGCGAAATACACTCACACTTCACAGATAACATAAGAAGTGATATACCGAGAAGAAATGGAGAACGGCATGGCTTGCATTAATAAATAAAGTTAGACTCTTCAATAAACAACTGAGCTGTGTTGGGGAAGAGATAGTTCATAAATCGATACGATTATCTATATTAAAATGTTTTCAAAAGTGTAAAAATTATTGTGTTCTATGGTTCTTCTGTGCATTAGTTATTAAGTACATATGTTAAGTGTTTGATGTTCTCTTATACCAGCATGCATTTGATGCCTTTTTATTTTTTTATATTACTCTGTTCCTTTATGCCTAAAATATTAAACCAAATGAAAATAAAAATCAAAATGCTTTCATAACCTATTAAATCGGCTTAGCGAATTCTCCATGCAAAATTATCTTTTTGAATAAATTCATTATATTATATGGCTTTCTCGGTTTATAAATTATCTGGAAACAGTGACTTAGTGGCGTACTATTATAAGATAAGATTCCATAAATTTAATCGATGTAATTAAGCCCTATCTCTTTTATGGATGTAAAAGGCGAGACATCAAGAGAAATCCCTTCCAGCGAGCTTCGATAATAAAATTCTAAAAGGAAAACCTCACGATAAAATCAGGACTCGGCTTAGCAGGCCGTATCTGGAATGCTGAAATTAGAGTCTAGAATTCCTGCAGTTAGAAAGAGTTACAGATTAAAGGACAATGTGATGTTAGCTCTAAACCAAGAAGGTACTGCAACTAGAAATTAAATTATAAACTGCTTCAGACGCCATCATACACTTCTGAAAAATGCATAGCTAATTAATTTGAGTAAATACCTTTTTTACTCCCTTTATATTAACTCGTGGCGTCTGCTTGCTTGCCGTCAACAAAAGCTTTGGATCGATTTTTGACCCTTTACCCGTGATCCAATCGAGCTGAAACTTGGCAAGCAGACTCGTGGCGACGATCAAGAAGATCAAATTTTCGTTAAAAAAATTAATAATTAGAGTATAATTTCGGATTTTTAGAAATTTTATTGGTTTTTTCAAATTGGAATCATTTGAAAAGTTTGATTATTAGCAACGGCGGCCCGATAACGTCGCGGAATATTTTCTAAATTTGAATTACTCCGTCAGTATACATAATAGGCACTTCAATACGAATGTCGAAAATCTAAATTGACTGACAAATGATTTTAGAATTTAATCTTCAAAGCATGAAGTGTCTTATCAAAGTTCAAAACATCTGACATTTTAGAAATATATTAAATTACTGTAAGTTAAGTGTTATGTTATATGTTTTAATTCGTCTTTAATTGTTGTTATATATTACAAAAAAAGGGAGTATAATAAAAACGTGGTTTTAATGGGTTACTTTTTTACTTCCTTTTTTTTGACTCGTAGCGTCTGCTTGCTTGACGCAAAAACTTTGGATCAATTTTTAACCCTTTTCCCGTGATCCAATCGAGCTGAAGCTTTGCAGACAGACTCGTGGCGACGATAAAAATGATCTAACAAATCGTTAAACAAAATTAATAATTATAGTATAATTTTGGATTATTCAAATTTTTAACGGTTTTTTCATACAACTGAGTAATGAATCCGACGCGTGCTGTAGACACGAAACCTTATTGAATAAGAAAGGGAGTGTAATAAAAACTTGGTTTTTATGGGTTAGTTTTTAAAAATCTAAAATTAAAAAATTCATTACCGTCATAATGATATCGTCTCAAGAAATGAAAGCTGCCATGCTGACGTCAAATTAAACATACATGTATGTAATAATATTATTAGTATTTTCAAACTAATTTGATCTCATTTTAAAAGCACAAGTATTAAGAGGTTGTGCTTTGAAATTTGACCAACTTGTTGGTCTCTTGAGAAGATATTTGAAACTCCGACCACTTGACCATTAGGTCTTACACGAGACTTTAGGGAAGAGTTGTAGATTTGTTGAATGAAAGAGAAGCTCGGAGAAAAGCTTCGGGAGCTAGTGAAAATGTAGAAGTAAAAAAAAAACAGAATGTCTATGGACGCGCAACGCAACGGAGGTTGGCCCGAGCCTCATAATATATGTACATGCCCTCTGAGGCAATTGCACAAGGTCGCTGAAGATGCATTATTGTTATTGCGCACTCTCAGTTTTTTAGTCGACATTTTTTAGACATCTCATTTTTTAGACATCAGTCGACATCTGCAGTTTTTTAGTCAACATTGACAACAAATGAAAATATAATATACACATACAAGGAAAGCACTTTTTTGAAAAAAAATAACTAATGAACGAATAAGAGTACACAATAAGTATATACGTTGAGGCAATCGGTGTGACCCATGAGCTATAAAACATACAGCACGTAATGTTGAAAATGATCAAAAATAGGAAGAATCACTCCATTTCAAGAAACATATTTTTTATTGTTTCGGATGTAAGTTTGTAGAACTCTATAATATGTCCGTCCGTCCGTTCAGAACTTCGTGTAACATCCGTAATTTCGTTCGAATTCACGGCTTAAAAAACCTAATTAGACGGCCGGAGATGCTTGAACCCCCGGCCAGCAAACCCGAAGTCGGCAAAGAAAGCGATGTTGCCATTGTGTTGAGCCTGCATTACCCGTCAAAAAGACGCAGCAAAGGCGCGAACCATTTGTACCATTAACTCATGGCGGGAGAAATTAAAAATAAATATTTTGACAAAATTCGTTATTACTATTTCATGTAAAAGTACCGTCATTTTTCATGGATTACAACTAGTGTGAAAATAAATGTACACCTTGTTTTTTTTTTAAGTTCTATTTTTTTGCGATGCGTTTCACCTTATGGGGGACATTATCAATCTTATTGATAACGCTTTATCATGCAGTATAAATTGGCGGAAATTAAATGAGCAATCTCATATATGTAGTCGTGTTAAGTCTATCAATGGTGACTATTGTACTTCTAGATGCTTTAGTAGGTGTAGAAAAATAACTGGCCTGTTGATCAAATCACGAGACAATAAATCAAAAAAATCAACAAAGATGCTCGCGATCATTGATCGTAATAATTAGCCTCCCAAGATACACGTCCTCTCTGATTTACGACTTGTAATAAATTAACTCAAGTATCTCGGCTTATTTACTGTAGAGCAGTGTGCGCGACCCAGAAACTGACGAGATCATTTGTGATGAACACGAAGGAGAGAAGTTCGAAAATTAAAGAGATGAAAAAAATAGAAGAAAATTTTTATCTGGAAGTTAAGGATGAAACTTGAAGGCAAAAAAGGCTTTGATAAGTGCTATTGGAGACAATGGAGACCCCAAGAGTTCCCTTATATTCCAGGTTAACAAAATTATTATAATAACGTACTCTATTATAGATATTAAGTACTTATTCGTATAAGCGTGAAGTATCTATAAGAAATATCAATATTTCGTTACAACGGATAAACTAGCTTTTATTAAATATTTGCAAACTTTGTATTAATTAGGAAGGGATAAAGTTATGTCGCAAAGTCACAAACAAAATTTCATTTCATTAAAAATTAAATCAATAATAATTCAACAACAAAAATAATTAATTACTAAAGCAAATATTTAAATCCATGGTGAAATCAACCGTAAAAACAATTACGTTTCTACCAGGATTCGCACATGGAATCTTCCGATTCATAGTCAGGCGCGTTTTCCGCAGGGCTAAAAGAAACGCTGGAAGATGAGGGAAATTTTTCCGTATATCAAAAAAGTTATTAATCTTAAGGAAAATGATTAAGAAAGACATCAAAAGTAACAGATTACAGCCACACCACGCTTTGAAAGGAACAACATAATTTAGGTCGGCGAGGTCCAATCGAAATCGATTAATTGAAACGTAATCTAAACATATTGGGCCATCGAAATGCTGCCGACATAGTATTTATTTGGGGTTAATCGAAACAAATCAAAGATCAATCGATATTGAACAATCAAGTCCTAGAAGAAATTGATACACAAATATTATGAATACATATGGGTACAAGTTTATACAAAATGAATTATTTCATAAACATGTTTCTCGATTTAAAAAGTACATGTTATTATTTCAATTTTTCAAATATTTATAAAGGTTATTTGAAAATTAAAGCTAGCCGAGTTATTTATTTATAATTTAAATTATTTTTTGATGTTTTTGACCGTTCACCTACGCTTTTTGACAAAATAATTCATTTTTGAAAATATCTACTTGGATTAATTGTCCAACGGTTTTCACATTACTATATATACGGTAAAACATATTATTATGCAAACAATCTGATCTATAAAATATGTGAATAAATAATTTGTCAAAGGATGAGGAATAAACTAATTAAAACAGATTATATGCTTGATTTAGTAATTAATCGTCTTATAAGGTTAACGTAGTATTAAAGGATATTTTAATCAATAAATTATCTAAGGCTACTACTAACTACATTAAATTTCAATGCCGTTATCGTTTTCTAAAGTGTGACATTTTTCTAAAAATGCTTAGAAATTCAGAAAACTTACCAGAGTTACTTACTTTTGTACTTTTTTGGCTTACACGTTCTATTCCATTTTTAAATATACATCAAATTTATATATAATATATGTATACTGATTATTTTCAATAAATAATAAAAATACATAATTTTGAAGCTTAATAAATACAAATGGATACTCCCTACCTACCACGGTTGCCAACCAGCCATGCATAATAAATTGATTTCATTAAAAAAAGAGAGAAATATTAAATTGTAACTAACAGAATAACTCACAATTTCAGAATACGTCACGTTCAATAACAGTCATTCTTGGGAAGGGTTTCTGTCTGTTCACGTCCGCTCTTCCCCAAAGTTTGCAATTTCCGAAATAAGTTTCATGGGGTTGAAACTTTGGCAAAACATTTTCCGCCCGTTGATTGCACACTTTCAATACTAAGAACACCGCGTACATACAGACTACCGCCGACTGGATTATAATACCATCAAGGAAGATTTTGAAATATTTCTGTAGGTACTTTGGATCTTGTATATTTTGCCAATTAAAGATGTCTCATACAGTAGAAACTATTTTTTTATATGGGAAAGTAGGTATGGAAGTTTTTTTGGACGTTCACTGGGCTTACGACATACCGGCTGGCTTAAGTGATTCCTTTACACAACGTGACGTTCACCAATTTCACTCACGATAGATTACCACATCTACTCTTCCCACCACGCGCGCTCCCAGAACCTACCGATTAGATTGATAAATTTTGTATTTAAGTAAGTTATTATCTATACCTGATGATGAGAGGGACTGCTCCTCTCGAAACTATAGTAGAAATGTGTGTGTTGTGTATTACGAAGTAAAGTAAAACATATTTTAAATTATAATGTTGCACCACGAAGTATCTGTCAAATCTTTAAATATAATAATTTACGTTTTCGATTCACAGATAAACAACTAACTAACTAACTAACTAACCATCACGCCGTTTCCCTGCAGGGGTAGGCAGAGAGGATTGAACGCCACACTCTTCTATCCTGGCACACCACTTTTGCTTCGGCCACATTCATACATCTTCTCATACACGTTCTACGATTGTTGCGGCTTTTAACAGGGCCATCCTCAAATACTTGTAGTACCTGATCGTGCCAGGTCTTTCGCGGACGCCCTCTATTCCTGTTGCCTTCAACATTCATTATTTATATATATATATATTTTCTCATTATTTTTTCCTCATATATTTTCTTAACCATCCTTTCCTCGTTCATACGTTCCACATGACCAAACCATCTCAGCACTCCTTTCTTTATTCTATCTACCACACTACAGCCAGCATTGCATTCACTTCTAATTTGTTCATTCCTCACTCTATCGACCAAAGATTTTCCACACAAGCGTCTTAGTGACCGCATTTCAACCGCATTCAGTCTACTTTCATTCCACAGATAAACAAACATATTTAAATCTCTGGTGGTGTGAAAAGGTATTTTGGGAATCATTTAAAATGCAGAATAAACAGTTTAATGGCATCTATATATTTTATTTTCTATTCCCAGACGCACCGACGGTGCTGAAGGGGGTGTGAATTAAAGACGGCCCGTTTTGCAAAGGGGCCTATAAAAATTCAATAGGGTCCCCCACACACGATTGGTGCGCCGAGCCGGACTGTTAAAGTCGAAGAAGGAAATGCAATTTATCCGGAGGTTCAATATATTTTCTGCAGGGACTAACGCTCCTCAATATTTGAATCGTATTTAAGAAAAAATAATACATTTTATTTATTTAAGCATACACAATGAATACAAAATTGTATACTTTTACATTTCATTTTTTTTATTTTCAGTTTATTACACTATTGTTTTTAAGTTTTAGTTAAAAGATATTTACTGTCTCATTAACTAGACCGAGGTCTGTGGAAAAAAGTTTATCCGTTGTATCCAGCGGTGGAATCTAAACAACTATTTAAATTAACAAAATTAGAAATATCACATAAATTTAAAAAAATAAGACTACTTTTAGAACATCTTCGTTTACCAATGAATACTAAGCGAATCTGAAATAGAAGTATGAAATACATTTTTACAAATTAATGAGAACAAGTTATTTTTATTTTTTCGCTTTAGCAATCATATTTAAATTTAAATACTTCACCATTACCGAACATCAAGTTGACTCATAATTTTTATCTCATATTTTCTACATTCTAAATCAAGCCATGACAAATGATTTATTCAAGCGAATCTCAACACATTCTGTGTATGGTTTTCTGGGATATTCTGCCGTGTATATGTGGCGTATCTGGCCGACATTTCGGATCCCATTGCAGGGTCCATCATCAGGGCAGATGTGATGATGAACCCTGCAATGGGATCCGAAACGTTGGCCAGAGAGGTCACATATACACGGCAGAATATCCCATAAAACTATACACAGAAAATTCTGAACGGCCGTGAAAACCTAAGGACATTCTCAACACATTCATATAAACGTGCCTGTTGTTGTAGTTTAGACACTCGCCTATTGATCCAGTGGCCGCGGGTTCAAGTATCGTTCCAAACCAGCAAGTCAGTTCTATTTTTTATAGCTGAAACGTTTTAGCATAGTTTAAAAATGTTAAGAATATTGAGATGAAACATGTAGGTCCTTTAAAAACAGAAATGTTCCTTTACTCTAGCATTAAAATTACGTGCTGTTTTACCTACATAAAAAAATATTTTTGTACGTAAAATGGCACGTAGATACAGATACAAGATACAGCGGTATCGATACCGGTAGACGTAAAGTTACTCCAAGTGGTTTATACAAAGTTTTCAATTAATTAAAATTAATCGTAATACAACTGGTCGTTAAGAAATTTATTTATATTAAATTATTTTAAAAATTAAAGTATAATTTCCACTTGTTTCATAAATAGTTAAGTCAGTCATGAAGTACACAGTTGCACAACCTGCTCGCCTCCGCGGGGTAAAAACGAATAAATCCGGAAAAGCTCCCTATCGGAAAAACGGTTTGGCATAAAAATCCCAGATGGAAATCCACTTTTTATCGGGGTTCGGCGGCGGCTACTCAAACAAAGATTTTCAAACATAACTTTAATTCTTTAAAACGTAATTTTCCCACTATCGTCTATCTATCAGTGGAACTTAAGTATAAAAAGTATACTTTAATCATAAAAAGCTTAGTCTAATCGCAAAATGATCAGTTCTTTGACTCTTTTCAAGATATTTAAAAATTTAACTATATATATGTACATCATGTCTAATAGAAATTTGTTCACCGAAGTAAGCCTCAATGAAATTCTCGTACCAACGCGGACGTATTTACGGCCTGAAAAGTAGACTGAATGCAGAGGAAATAGTAACACTTAAATACGAGTATATGAGTGGCAAATAAAATAACGATACAATAAAAAATGAAACGAAGAAAATAAACAAATCAGGAAAGAATACAAAGCTGATCTTAACATAGTGAGTACAATTAAAAAAGGGTCACTCAGGTGATTTGGACGTATTGAGCAAATGGATGAGGAACGAATGGTAAGAATGATATATGACGCAAGTGTTAACGACGCGAGAAAGTGACTGCAACCGCGGAAGATGGTCCTGTTAAGAGCCTCAACAATCGTCAAGCATGCATGCGAGGATGTATGAAAATGGATGAGGCTAGAGTTGTATGTCAGGACAAAAAGAGAGAAGAGGGACCCAGCACACACCCGTTCTATGAGCAATAGCTCCCATACCGGCCCTACACTTTCGCCACCCATGTTCGGCATTTTTTAATGCTAAAGTTGCCGTACTCAGCGCGCCGATGACACTCGTGGGAATGCGAGAAGGACGGGGAGGTGTCCACGCAAAACCTCTCCTCTGCCACCAAGGCGCAGGGACAAATGAATATTGGAACATACTTATTATTGTGTATGCACTATCCATTATTCATGTGTATTAGGACAGAAGAGTGTGTCGTTTCAACCTCCCTACCTAACCCCGATGGGAAATGGCGAATACGTTAAAGATTTCTACTGTTTTTAAAAACGCCTGAAAAAACTGATAACTCACAATGTGGCGAAGAAAAACTCAAAATGTCAATTGACATAGCAAAAAATTCAATGTAAAAACTAGACAACATAAAGATAAATAAATACAGAGGAAACAAAGATACGACAGTCCTTCAAGAGAAACAAATAAAGAGAAAATAAAGACAAATAAATACAAAGAAAACAATGATATGACGGTCCTTTGTGACATGAAAACATGGTTACTGACAGCAAAGTAGAGTAGGAAAACATACTTTGAAATGAAGTATAAGGCAAATGATTTTTGAAGACACAACTGACAGTAAAGCGAAATAATGCCTTCATCCTAGAAAAAGGTAAATATTCTGGACGTGCCTTTACACGATCATTTTACATTTCAATAGATAAATTATTATCAGAATAAAAGTAGATAATTTAGAGGAGTTAGTAGTATCCAGAAAGGCGGAAGGTCGGAGAAAATAACAATGATGCTGAACTGACCAGGTCAGCGAATTGAACAGATGAAATAGTATCGTCAAGAGTAAAAGTTACAAACACTTCTTTAAAAAAACGATGACAAAATTCGTAATTCGCATGTAAACAGAATCTGACAGCTGGCAAGAATTCAACATGGCGTCGATATTGAGACGTTCCTCTTTCTCATAAAACGTATGCATTTTCAAAAAAAGTCTAAGTATCTACCTACATACTTTCATGTGTTATCGATTTACGGCCTAAAACGGTTTTGTATTCAAAACTTTCAAAATTATACAATCGAAACATTCGTGAACTCGCATGTAAAAAGAATTCAATATGGCGTCATCTGTTCTGATATCGCATTCCCGCTACATGTTCCGCTACATTCTGTATGGGCAACCTCCGTTACTAAAAATTTTTCCCTGAAGGCGCCAAAAGAAATATACCTTCAAAATTAATTATTTTGAAAACAGAACTGGTGATCGCAATCGCGGTATTCAATCACCGATATAATAGAACATGCATACATTTGTATTCAAGTGTGGCAATATGTCTTTCTACTTATGCTATCTTTCTAATTTAATACACACGATATTGTCGGTTTATATTCAGTCCGCAATTTCCATTTAACTAAATTTTATTTAAGGAATCTTTGCAGCCAGGGCGCTAGTAAAAAAAGGCTTCTCCGTTGGATTTAGGACCTTATTTATTGCTTTCGCCTGTCTAGACTAGTTTAAAATGTAGTCGCTTTAACGGAAATGACTAAAAAGAGTTAATAGAATACGTTACAAAATAATTTATTGGCTTTGTGTGTGTGGGAGGAACAGTTTACAACCCGAGCCATTTTATTAATTCCGAGGGAAATCGTATTATACTTTGTTGGAAATGCAGTTATGCCTTTTTGCACGCAGAGTGCGAAGACGGTTTACAGATATGCAATGAACGCGCGATAATAGTGCACAGTTTAAGGCAGGATTCTACTTTGGGCGCTCGACAAAAAGGCTATTTTTGTGAGATAATGAATAAAGATATTGATGGTAGCGTTTGTGAGGATTAATAAATGCACTCTTAAAATACATTTAAAAAATAATTATATATTTTATGCACTGTTAACATACACAAACACTACTTGAATACAAGGCCTCGATTAGTTAGATGGGTCTGCGCTATGTAATACTGAAATTTTTAGTATTTCTAGGTTCAATATATCACTAGCTACCGACTGAACTAATATAACGATACTTTGAAAGCTGAATAATCAAACATAATAATTTCGTTATCTGTCCGTTTGTCCATCTTATAATGTCTGTACTGTCCGTAATTTCGTTCGAATTCACGGTAAAAAAAACAAATTAAACGGGCGGAGTTGTGACTTGAACCCCAGGCCTGTAAACCCGAACCAAATTTTGCTCCAGCCGCCTCTTCCTGAACCGCCAAAAAGATACTAAAAATGTACACTAAGGGCTTGGCAAAGACGCGAACTAATGTTCCATCTTTTTGAAGGGTTACATCTAATGCAATAATAATTGTGATGGGATTATTGTACGATACCAAAAAAAAAATTCTGTTTATTTCTTAGAAATTCTAGTAAATTAAAGCTTATTTTAAAGTACTGACTACACGCCGCTGGTCGGAAGAGGATGGGGTGTTCAAGGGAAGAGGTGGTGGACTATGTCTATGTTATACGCTGGATCCTAAAGGGTATTAATGCAAATTTATTTAATTTTAATAATTATTAGTCAAACAGTGCGTATGATTATAAGCAGAACAGACAGACACTGAGTTTTTATTTTAAATAGACTTCACCAAAAATATTCACCAACAATAGATATTCACCAACAAAAAGTTAGGCGAGAAGATTTCAATTTTAACTTACTATCGCACAGACCGGTTAGGTTAGGTTCGATTTGATAAAAAATTGATAAATGTGATATTCCGTTATGGGTGTAATTGTGAACGTTACATTGTGTAAAGTGATCACTTAAGCTGCCCTTAAGATCCTTTGTAAATTGTACCTATAACTAAATATGCAATGTACTTATGCAAGAAAATGAAAAAGAATCGTGTCGACAAGCTGTGGCTTACTTACTTTCCCATGCAAAAATTATCTTTGTTTTTATGAGACATCTATAATATGAATGTAGGTTAGTCCTATTTTCATAACACAAGTTTCCAACTTGGTAGTTTAATATAATGAGAATAAAAAATATTGATTATATTATTTGTATATTATCTACTTCTTTTATATGAGTAATTCCACCAATATATTTCGGTAAAACCTTACCATCTTCAGGGTGTTGTATAACTGTTAAAATATCAGAATGAAATGTCTTATGTTTCTTGTTTTTCTAAATTATTTGAAAAATTATTTTTAAATATTAAACATATTGGTGGAATCACTCATATAGAAGAACTAGATAATATACAAATAATATAATCAATATTTTTTTTAAATGTCAGTCTACAATGTTGCTGAAATAATTTTAAAAAATAATAATAATGAGAATTTTTAACTTAATCATTTTAAAATCATAACACGCTATGTATACGCATCTCTATTTTTACAAACATCTGCGAATAACCTTCCGAAAACGAAAGTATCCAGCGAAAACACAAAACTTGCCACAGAGCACAGAATTTCGTGAAAGTATGTTTTCAGAAAGCTTAATGTTAATTATATAATAACTTACTTTCGCAACAAATTATACTTATTATAATTTAGAGGATATAATATATTACGTCGTGCCGCCGTGCGTATAATGAACAGACCGGTTAGTTTATTCGGTAAAATCCGACTTTATGTGGGAACAGAGAACTAAGTACCTAACCGGACTGTAAATTTAAGGATAAGCCGACGCTTTTGGATTTAGAAAGGATTTATAGATTTATTCTACAGCGAAGACTCCCGCAGTCCGTACACAGAACCATGTTTGACCATGTAAATTATATTTCAGTCCTGATAATATTTAGCGCGGATAATTTAGGTTGATAATCGTAATATACTTAGACAAACTAGGGTTTCTATTCAGGGATGGGCTTTTGGGAGGGGCGTTCGATATCATTGTCTAATATTTGGTTAGTTTGGTCATTCTAATCTTATTTTTATGTATGTTAATTTATTAACTAAGAGTGTGAAGGAATGAATATATATTATTTTAATCAAAATCATAATTATTGTCACGTGCCGTGGTTTTGGGAGAAAACTGAAAATGCTAGAAATTAGTAAATTAATTATAAAGTGGACGAAGTCACTTAACACTTATTAAATAATAGATTATTTTTAAAATCACACTATTCCGCAAATAAACTCTTTATTGTCGCTGGGTAACACTTTATTTATTACTCATTAGAACATTCAATTCTCGCAAAAGAAGTCGCACTTATTTATTTCGCCACTATGCGTAAGAACTCGCTCGATTATTTCGTTCGATATCCATCGCCTCGAAATTCCACGGTTGGCCACACCGGCCGTCTCCCGCGGCTCACTTCGCACCGATCGAAATGTCAAAACAAACTGACGCGCCGTAGCCTGAAAAAAATATTTATACGCAAACGCAAGTTTTTCGAACCTCCTAGATTGTTTTTAGGGTTTATTATTGTTAAGGTTCCCGTTACTTCTAGGGTGTTCCAGACATCTCCCGAATGTTGTAGATAATCCTAGAGTGCTATAGACCGTTCACGACCCTTCCATGGTGTTGTTCCAAAAAGTGACATATTACAAGGGATTTGAATAGTGCGCAATTACTTTTGCGTACCATTTCGTGGCATTATTTAGATATTTTAAACTGCCAAATAAATTATTAACGGCCCAGTAATTCTATAATTCCAATTCATTCTCCTTAATAAATAAAAAACTTACCCATAAAAACCAAGTTTTTTATTATACTCCCTTTCTCATTTGTATTGTTTCCAATTTGATATTCTATCAACATATTCCTCTTGCTTTAAGTTAATGTGGAAAATCTATTCCATGTATATTATTATCCTTAAAACTTAAAGAATATTGAAAACGTAATAATTGGTACAGGGGGACACGGCGTCGGAGAAGTCAGACTAGTTGAAAATAAATCTATAACAATATATAAAGAAGCAAAGTTTGTAAGTTTGGATGAAGGAGGTAATCTCCGAAACTATTCATCCGATTTCAAAAATTCTTCCACCAATATTTAGAATGGACTTTCAGGGTGGACACAGGCTATATTATATTATCCCGTTAATATAAAAGGCCTTTTTGTGGTGACCTATTTTATTTTTATTTTATATTTATATTTTCAGAAGAATGAGAGATATTTAGATACTTTCTACGGAGAAGTTGTAGAACTGAAAAAGTCTATTAAAAAGTCCAAGACAATACATATCTAAAATGACTAAAAGTTACTAAAAATCCACGCGTGCGAGGCCGCACGGGCACAGTTTTCTCTAATTTCAATGTTTACATTTCAACTAAAGAACTATTTCATATGTTGGATAACTAACTTTCGTGATAACAGTCTACATCATACATGTATGTTCTAAAATTGCAACATTACAATAAAAGATTTAATAAAAATATTTCACCTTTTGGAATAAATCCACAAACTGAAATTACGAGCACCGTACGATTTGCGCATTCCAACAATCAAAAATAAGGTTGTTATTCACGAGTTTAATACCTATTAATTTTTATTGTTCTCTCTTTGTCTCTCTTAGCTACCCTTCTCGTCCCCCGCGCACGGAGGCTCCCTCCCGCCCCTACGCACCTGAGCCGTAAAGCCTGTATACATTAGTAATTATCAGTAATCCGGAATCAAACACTTCAATAATTTCACCGGTGGAAGAGCGTCAGAATAAAAACCGATAAAATACGGCCGTTTCCTGGCAAACTTAGCCCCCCAGCGCCGGGCTGTAGAGAACAGCAAGGCAGCCAATAATTCACGCTAAAACCTTGCAGGGTTAAAAATTAATAGGCAAAAGCCCCAATAAAACCGCATAAATATTGTTTAAGGGGGTTGATATTTTAACACCCCCACCTTTAATTTATTTCTATACAAAGCCGAACCGGTGGTGGGGCGTACCGACTCCGGGAGTGATTGTGTGAAATTTAAGCGTGAAAGAGCTTAAAAATTCAGAACTCCTCGCGGACAGACAATAATTAATGCATCGAAGGTGTGATTGCATTTTTGTTATTTTTTGTTGAGACAATACGGAAAAAATTAAAAATTTCACTAAGGATATTAAATCTCAACTGTTAATTTTTAAAATAAAACAAAAATTACTTTGTTTTCACCACTATACTAGATTAAAAAATCTACATGTTTCGAGAACAATGTTCTCTTCATCAGGATTATTGTGTACTATTGTTTTTATTTTATTATTTATTTATTTATTTCGGAAATAAAACAGACACATGTTAATGATATGTATGAATAAAGGGCATGAGTTATCAGAATCGAACATATTAACCTGTGTCCCAACATATTTCACATAGAAACAAATTTAAAACAAATAGACAATAAGAAGAACAAGCAAAGACAAGAACAGTAGCAATATAATGGAAAAAGTTAATATAATGAAGAAATGACGTAATGAAGTACGAGTAATAAGCTAATAAAACGAAGATATACATAATAAGATACCCAAGTAAAAATACATCTATACGCAAGAGCGTTGCAGAGCATTTTATGCATGTATTTGGATATTAATTAAATGTTGCGACGCAGAATAATATTTACTTGGATAGTTGGTTCATATGAAGACGTAATACAGATAATAAAATGTCGGTGAAAACTTCGTTGTAATCTCTGCTTGTGAGAGATATTTGAATTGAATGGATATAAATTATCAAAAATTAATGTGTCAGTTACAAAATTACAACGTGTGTGTATTAATTTCATACCCCCTTATATTTCACTAAAAAAAGCTGAAAATGAATTGACAAACTGAACTGTAAAATGTAGGACAAAGAAAATGGCGTATTTACTTATATTTTGTATTATGTAGACAAATAGAAATTTTAAAGTATCATAAGTAGAAAGCTGAAAATTGCGTTGAATGTTGCGTTATCTAGAAATTACCAGCGGAATACGCTGAATAAATATTACGACACCAAAGCGGGCCATTAGAGATTTTTTGTTGATTCGCACAAATAAAAATAAAAAATTAAGATAGTCAATGGGATTTCACAGTGTATGTGTGGTGAACTGGAAGGTCTCAATTATGCATTGTAAGTTAAAAAGATAGTGTAAAGATATTCAATGTTAATTGGAAGAAAAAATTGAATTCAAAGTCATCATGCACTTGCCACTGTGGAAATCGATACAATACTGCAGAAGATTATTACGATTATACTCGCTTACGTCTAGAACTGCTACGTATCATGTGGCGGACTTTGTTGACCTTGGAATCCACGCACTCTTATTTTATAAGTCTTACTATATGTTAATTAACTGTAATTGTAATTTAACTTAAAAAAAAATTCTTGTGTTTCTAATTTCTCAACCATAAAAAATATATTATGTGTCATGTTTTTACGCCAATTGTCATAAAATGTTTTTAAATTGCACTTTAATTTCCAATAGGATAATCTATCAAGATCATTAATGACCTGTCGATAAGTAGCACGTTAAAAAATAAAATAAACACATTGATTTCTGTCATATTCAGGACACATTCAAATGAAAATGGACTGGTTAATAATGATGAAGAATAACTCTAAACACCGGAATTGTAAAATAGTTCAAGATACCAAGTATACTGTAAACCGGCCGACTATTAACTAGCTGATACTCTCACTTATCGGTTGTATTGTATCAGTGAAAAAACAAATTCTCTACGTGGAAAATATTTATTTATTTATTCTTGATACATTGAAAAAGGAAACTGTTGCACTTTGTAATGCGGTTAAAATCATGGTTTTAATAATACTGCTGGAGCCTCTTATAAAGGGAATGTGCGAAGGTATTGTAACGAAATTCTTAAAAAAATTAACGCACTGGCCGAAACCTAGAAGAGACGAGAACGTTCTCCTAAACACTAGAAAAATCTAGGAGGTTCGATAATAAAGTTTTTGGATATAAATATAGAACGGAGCCGCGGCGCGAGTTCAGAGTTGTCGTGTTGATACTTGAAATCAATATGACCAGTCGTGAGGAAATCGAAGCGATAAATAAGGCATAATCGAGCGTTGTTCTAAAGTGGGTAAATAAATAAATCGGAGCGATTAATGCTTGCGAAATTGGAAGGAATGTTCGAGTGAATGTTAAATACGTGTTACCCAGTAATAATAAAGAATTTATGGATAAGTGATAAACTGCGAAAAAGTGTAATTTACATAAGTTTAATTCGTTTTAAGTGACTTTGGATATAGAATAGTTAATTAATCATTAGTTAATAAATCGCTAATTGATTTCCAGTGTTTTCAGTCATTCATCATTGTGACAGTATCTAGCAAATACGAAACATATTACACAAATTGTAGGCGTGTGCTTCCAGGAAAATGATACCATTTGAAGGGAAAGAAATAATCAAAGCACAAGGGGACGTCTATTTTGTCGTGCAATTAAATGCATCCCACATCTGACAGTATCGACTTACACTTTCCGATGAACATTTGATATCTGAGTTCACCTAGGGGGCGCGCGGGGAGATTGAGTGTTGTTAGTATTACTCTCTGGAACTCGATACCTGTGCTATCTACACCGGTAGTCACCCCTGCAAGGGGAGGGGGTTGATTTACTTTCAAAAAGGGGATGAATGCTGGAATCCCTCATTCTACACGATTCACGTCCATCATAAGCCAGAAGTTTCTACTGTACTACTGGTTATATGGTATTCCACATCATCTGCAGTCATGTTATTCAAAGAGTTTATTTCTTTAGTATCATTATTTAACACCTATAGACAAAAATATTTTAAAGATGCAAAAGACGCAAAACAAATTTCAAGAAAGGAACATTCCAAAAAACGAAAGGTTTAAGAAAGAAGTCAAATTCTTGATTTTGGACAACGATGTATTATAACATTGCTCACACATGTCTCAAATGGTTTCTATATAAAAAAATACTACTTCTAAATGGTTTTACTTTAATTTAGCTTGTAAATACTCCTCCCATAAGCTCGAGCTTTGGCTCATATTATGGGGAATACAATGTCATTATGTTATAAATAGAATCAATTTATTATATAAAAACATTATTACGTATCTACTATATATAAATATATAATAAATAAATTAAATTAAAATGAATAAAAAAATTAATTCCGGAACCTTTGGGAATTCTCTCGAATAGGATAATTTAACACAATAAATGCCGTGAAAAATGTTTAAATTGACAAAAATTTTAAGACTCAACTATGGAACTATATGGTATGACGTATAATGATTTAATTTTTTCGTTTAACTATTTATTTAATTGTATTGACACATGTCACAAGAGCATATTTATTTTTTTGAATTTATAAACTTTCTATTGATTAGGACGACAGATACAATAATCCCGCTTGCCACACACCAACCCTACCATTTTAAGCGATCACTATCAGCTGCGTTTACACTGAATTTCTTACTATTTATTATTTTATGACTTAACTTTCTTTTGAGCAGGCCAATACCTGACATTTCCTTTAAACGTTAAACAACTTCTACCGTAATTCAAATTACTTGAAAAGCAACATTTTGGATACATAAAGTGTACCCAAAACGTCGCTAACTATTAATTATATCAATTCCTCGGAGCGATTGAGTATGAGAAGTCATATAAATAAACTGTATAAAAAGCCAGGCACCCTTTTTACCTTCCCTTAACGTTTAAATGTGTACTTATGATGCTTGAGAAGGTAGCGTATAAGGAATTAATTAACTTCAATAAGCAGGTAAAGTCCACCGTGCTTGACCTCATAACTTTCCTCTAATTTCAAACGTTTTATATTACTCGTAACTGGGTGGGTTGACTGAATTATTTACGAAAGTGGTTTCGAAATACGCGGCATCCTTCAGGGATACATATATCGCCTAAATGGAGGTTGTACAACATAAACGAGGGTGGAAATTCAGTGAAATTATCATCGAGAGCTGCCTTATCGATTGCCGGGGTGGAATTTGGTAGTCGTTTGTGCGTGATATCATTTTTTATGTTTCCTTTGCGATGGAATAAAATATCAGTCGAGGATTCTATCAAAAATACTTTCGCTGACTCTAATAAAATAAGTCTTTTAATTTTCCAAATGGGTTTGCGCTTCGCTAATGGTCTGAGTTGAATCAACTTTGATTAAATTATAACTTTATTTAAAGAACTCTCAAAAATGCAGAAAATATCGGATAGGTCTTATTAAATAATATTATATTTTAAGATAATAAAAAAATTTCCAGCATAAATTAAGTAAAGTATTTTTAATTCAATACTACAATGTATTTAGAAGATCGAATATGACCTGTACCGCAGTTTCTTAAGAAAAGAGTCTTTGTCCAGTCTAACAGATGGTAGTTAACCTGAGCTCTGAATTCTAAGTTCACCCCAGCTAGCTTCAAACGACATAGCGTAGTGGAAATTCTAGATCGACGTAACTACTTTCAGCTCACGGCGTCAACTCCATATCATCATAATTTCATTAAACTGCCAAAAAATAAGGCAATATTGTTTGTTTCATATTTTTCCTTTTTCAATAACTGCAAAATGAATTATTGGTAGCAGTATTTATAAAATTAACAACAAAACACTACTTAACTTCTTTTGATACTATTAATAGTTTGCAAATTTTACATGAAAAAAACATAGGATAACAGTAGGATAAATTAGAAATTTAAGAAATTAGAAAAAGTATTAATATTAAATTCAATAAATAACCAGATTTCCATGATCCTTAAATTTGCTATCGCGTTTGTTCTTAATTAGTCATTCATCTCCCATAATTTTATTTTTTATTATGTTAGAGTAATCCGTAGAGGAGGGATTGTTTCAGTTTCCAAATTTTTCTTCATTCAACTACCGAAAATATATTTCGATCGTTTTTTATGCATCAAAACCTTCGTCAAATATTTATTTTGTATCTAAATCAACTTCACAGAAATATCAGCCAAAGATTACACTTATTAAAAAAGTCACACTTCAATTTAAAATTTGCAGTATGCGATTTGAAATGTGTAGTTTGTAGTGTACATTTTAAAATAAGCCGTTTGAAATATGTACTTAGACATTTTATGTGTGCATAGTTTGTAGTGTGTGCAGTTTGTAGTTTATAGTGTGCAGTTCACTTACAAACGTGTGAAGTGTGCACTTCAGTATAATGTAGTACTACATTGTAGTACTTAGTACAGAGAGGACCCAACACTAATTGAATCTCGCATTGAATACACAGCTCGATTTGTTTTGGTTTTTTTTTGTGAGCATTATTTTTCATTCAAAAAAATAGGAGGATTTTAAATTATTATGAAGTCACGAGCGAAGTGAAGCAGGAAAACCAGTGTATTATATATTCTTTAAATCCAGCTTAATTAAAATACTTTAAAAACATGGAAAATGGAATAGAGCAAGACAAAAGCCTTTATTTGAAAGGTCAAATTGTATTTTTTCTGGGTATATTTTATGAAGGTGTATGGAGGCGTTAATGCGGGAAAAACGTTACATATGTATGTATAATATCTACTGCGTGGCCCAAAAGATTGTTGATAATATAGTTTATTTTAATTTAAAATTATTGATTGGATTTATATTTAAACAATATTTTTATATGTAAATATTTTCTAGGAGCGCAATTACTGGATTTTGTCCACAGAGGGATAATCATTAAGATAAATTACAGAAGTCTCAGAGAGACGAACTAATTTAAAATAGTAAACATGTGTAAAATGGGTGACCACAGAGCTTATGACCTATATTAGCTGGTTTAAGTGATCACTCTACGCAATGCCAAGTTGTATATTGAAAGTTATACATATTACATATGTACAATTGTTATAGTCAGTGTGGACACCCTACTTTTACTGTTTTTTTCGACACAAAATTATTCTTGAAAACAGTATTGTCACCTTCATTTACACAAATATTCAACTGCCGAAAACAGGTCATAATTAATTTATTGTTCATTAAACTGTATTCCTTTTTTCATTTTTTAATATACGCGAATATACATATAATTTTTTACATATATTCTTCTCAATTTTTCAACTGCTTTAATATCTACTGTACTATCCACATTTTATATTTATATCCTCAATTAATTTATTAATTTTATAGTTGTGAAGTATTTTGTTTTATATTTATATTATTTTGTTCTCACTATATTGTAAGCTGCTAATCATGGCACTGGTTCTTCCTAGTGAGATGAGTGGCTCCTTTTCGTATTGGCGTGTATCGAAGATAAATAAATAAATAATATTTACAGCGTGGCCCAAAATAATGTGAATAGTAACAATTATTTCGAACGACATGGTAGTGCAAAAATTTTGAACAAGAGCTAAATCCGTCAACAAGGAGCACCTCCTTATTATGCTTTTGCAGTAGCAGTTTGCATATTCCAAAAACTCCAATGCTTGAGAAAATCACATATTCACATTGGATCGAACCCGAAACTACCAATATAGGATGCCAGTTTCATGCCTACTTGAGTTTGCATGCCTACGAAGGCCGCACTGAGAAATGAAGGCTGAAGACGGAAAAGACAGAACGGTGCTCCGATTAAATTCGTGTCCAGTGCTTTAATTTAATTAATAAATCGATAATTAATTTTAAAGTATTTATTTGCCTCCCACAGCCACGATTCCGTGATACTATTTTACAAACTTTCTTATAACAGCTCTAATTTGATAATGATAGAAATACCAAGGAAAATTAATACTATCTTTGGTATTTTACTAATAATGTAGCAAAAATCAAATAAATGTAAACGTACTTTGGGACTGCGCTGTATTAGTAAATGTATAACGTTTATTTTGAATTTTTCGGTTAGTCTCCGATTTGGTCTGTTTCGGGTTTATTTGTTTTTTCGATTTGGCGTACTTTCCACCGCAAATAAATAATAATTTCCGAGATAATGGAAACGTAACCCTAACGACTTCGCAGCATACCTGGAAAATTGTCTCGCCGCGCCGCGATAAGGGATGGGATTATTTATCTGAAGGGTTGCTCCCAGAATAATGGCTCGGAGGTACATCGGAAGGTGGAAATCGAGACGTTCATAATATAATCTTTGAATTAATTGCGCAAAATTACCAGCCGAGGCAGGCGGAGAAATCGCAGACAATCTGGTCGCTACGTAATCGAAAACATCGGACACGTACACACGTGAAATCGAATGCATTCTCATCGCATGATCGGAAACTCACCGAATGTAACATCTAAAACGAGCTAATGTTGAAAATCTCTTAACTTGTTTACTAAGCGGGTCTCATCGTAAAATTCGGCACAAAAACTTTATTTTATTCATTGTTATTTATTTGATAATTTATTTATTTATAATCAATATATATAATATAGATAAAAAGAAACCCGTGTTTCCCTATCCGCCAAGTTTTCTCCACAACCAGCCACAACTACCCACCGGTGGTTATGGTGGTGGATAGGCCTTGGTGTCACATCGAAAATATGCGAGTTTGGTGGGAGTAGTTGCGCGTGAGTGGGAGTGGGTGACGAAGATGTGCTTTCTAGCACATTGTTTTGCTATGGAAAGGCCGCAAATGCTTCACATTGTTTCAAAATAGGCGCGCCGACTGTGTCGGTGGGTCTAGAAGGTTCCGGAAAAACCTGCTCTAGAAAGTTCTGGAAGGAGAAGGTTCTAGGAAATTGCCGAAAATTCTATAAGGTTCTAAACTGAGTGTCGGAATATGTCGGTGTGCCTAGAATGTTCCTGTACATTCTTATTTTCTTGTCAAATTTCTTGAAAGTTCTGGAAGGAGAAGGTTCGCGAAAGTTCTATGAAGATCCAAATAATGTATTAAAAATCTACGCGTGCGAAGCCGCGCGGGCACAGCTAGTTAAGTAATAATAAAACAATTCAAATTTGAATAGTTTAATAACTTAATTACTAACTTACCTTTAGACAGGACAGAGCGCCACACTCCTCTGTCCTGACACAAATCTCGCCTCATCCATATTCATACATCTTCGCATACAAGCTCGACTATTATTAAGGCTCCTAACAGAACCATCCTCCAATATCTGGTCTAGCCACGTGTCCTGCGGTCATCCTCTCTTTCTGGTGCCGTAAATACTTACGTCATATATTTTTCTTACTATTCTTCCCTCATTCATTCGCTCAATATGCCCAAACCATCTGAGCGACCCTCTTTTCATTCCAGCACTATGCTAATTAATATCAGCTTCATATTCTGTCCCTAACATCTTTATTTTCTGCTTATTATTACTATTTTTATTAATAAATTAAAATCACTGGACACGAATTTAATCGGGGCATCGCTATTTAATTCACACCTTCACTTATTGTCACTCCTAAATATTTCCTAGGTACCTGTGTACTTTTACTCTGGGTCAAATACCTCGTCGATTTTTTCATGCAGTTTTAATATTGGACGAAGGAACCCCACTTCCTGTTAATTATGCATTTCAATTCCTGCTTCACAACACCTGGCACGTGTCGACACCGTTTGCGGCTCCTGCATTTTGACACTTCCCGAAGGAATACGTGACGTGAAATTGGCACCAGCGAAAAGTGGGGCGGTTTCGTCTACCTCCCAACTACATCTCTCATATTTCCGAGACTTGAAAATTTATAATTTACGGTTGCTAGAACACACTGTGAAAAATTGTTATGATTTTTAAAATACAATGAATGGAGTCCACAGTTTTATCGGGTAAAAAGACTAGTATTAAATTAACTAGCATCATTCTCATTTTAAAAACATACATTACTAAAAAGAGAACACTTTGCATAAGACCTCTATTTAATGAATATCAACATGTTTCAAGTTCAATCGTCTCTTCATCAGGATACAACGTTTGCTAAAAAATTTAATTTCGAACATTAACAAAAAAATATATATATATATTCGGGAGCTGAATAACTCTTAAAGAACTATATGAAACCAAATTTCAAAGGTAATTAGTTCCAAAAAGGACCTGGTTATTTATAATATTTCATTTTTCTTCCCACACATGTGAACACACATACGTACACATAAAAACGCATTTACACACGGACACATAAAAATACACAAATACACACACTCACACAAACTCACAATTTGATATATTGTTTTTTTAATTTTTTTATCGACCCTGGTGTAATATTTCTTGTAATTGGCCCAAGGCTCTGTACATCATTAATTGTTTTTTTTTCAAGATTTATTAATTGTATGGCTGTAAGAAAACCAATAAATGAAAAATAAAATAAAATAATAACATAGGATTCGAGTTGGATAAATCAGAAATTTTAGTAAGTAGAAATATGTTTCATGTTTCAGTATAATTTTTTATTTTTATGAACACGAATTCTTATTTAAAAAAAAATATGTTGCTGTTGTTGTTGCAGAAGTAGTTGAGGCATGTGTCACAACAGATTTTTACAATGCATAGATAAAATAAGTTTACTTATTTACAAATAATAATAAAATAAAAATTTACTTGTAAGGCGTTAGAGGTGACAGTACTTAAAGTCATATTTAAATAGTTTTAAAGGGACTCCTCGAAAAGGTCGGCAGGTATTAATGGCGGGCGGAAGTGAGGCGCAGGTAGGGCGGCCAACCCTTCCGGGCAGATTTTAAATTCCGGAAAATTCCGAAACTTCCGTCGACCGGCGCGAGAGGGGCGCGAAAATCCCGTTTTTTATCTCGAATTATTTATTGCGGGCCGTAAAATAATTAAAATTTATACCTGAAGTGGGAATACAGACGGCAGATAACAGCAATAAAATTAAATTTAAAACAGTGGGATAAAAAAACAAACATTTAAAGGTGTACCTAAAACAAATGAATAAATCATTTCCGAAACAAAAAAGTGTTATTAGTATTTATAACTCCGCGGCCGAGGAGAGTTCGCTGTTCCGTTCGTGTGCGCCTTGGATCTTCTTAGCGGAGGAAACTATCCGTTATCTGCCGTTTCCTCTTCCTTCACATCCGTTCCAGTTACACCGCATCTCACACAAGATCCTTACTTATGTGGAGAGATGGGGCGTGCCAACGAATCCCGGATTAAAAGAACCAAACACAAAATCCGGCAAATCTTTGAGCATCCAGATGGGTTAGGATTGCTTAATGAGGCAAAATGAGGAAAATTATAAAGCGTGTTTTAAACTTTTTATTTGAAGAAATAGTAATAAATAATAATGTAATAACTTAATAAATAATAATGTAATAACTTCATAAATAATAAAAATATCTTTGTTATAACATACTCGTATTTATAATTAAAAAAAGTAATTCATAAAAACCAAGTTTTTATTATACTCCCTTTCTCATTTACTAGTTGAAATTTTTTTTTCGCTTAACCTACGCGTTGGGCTTCGGTCGGGCGACGCTACGAAAGGGAGTAATAAAAAATTTCCAAAAATCCAAAATTATACTATAATCAGGTTTCGCGTCTGCCAGACGCGTTGAAATATTTTCATACAACTTAATAAGTTGTATGAAAAAATAATTCAAAATTTGAAAAATCCAAAAATGTATTATTTTTTTTTAACGAAAATTTGTTAGATCTTCTTGATCGTCGCAACGAGTCTGCTTGCAAAGTTTCAGCTCGATTGGATTACGGGAAAGGGGTTTAAAATGGATCCAAAAAAATTTCGTCAAACAAGAAGACATGAAGACAAGCAGACGCCACGAGTTAATATAAAGGGAGTAAAAATGAAAGAATTTTGTGTAAAACCACTATTTATTGAATCTTCTACATGTTTCAGGACCAATGGTATCTTCATCAGGATACACCGTACACTCAAACATGTAGCATGTTGACAATTCAATAAACAGTCGTTTTATGACATGTTTTCTTTTATTAAATAAAATAAATAATATAATACGTCAGATTTGTGACCTTATGTTTAAATCGGAACTTATTCCTTGAAAATACATCTTTAAAAATATATTGAACACCATACAATATCGAATGCTTATGATCGTACGTTTTTTAAATATATGATTGAACTTATATAAATGTTTATGAAATCCTTCGCCGGATATTTTCAGCGAATGCCTTCTTTACTGCGAAAGGAGTAAAGAAGGCATAGGTATTTGAATTATTTTGTCGTGGAAATCTGCTGTGTCTTTTGTGGGATAGCATAAGTAGACGTAAAGAAAAAATATGAATAGGATATTTGACGAATCATGCTTCGTAATGTTTATTCGCAAGCAAGTATAACTAGACAGCATAAGAGTAGTATTTGATAAATGAAAACATTATCAGGCATCTTACATTGTTACGGTACACATTTTTGCTATTCTCTTTCCATTATTCTTTTGTTATTATAATTAGCTATAACTCGCCAAAAGTGACGTACTTTAATATATCGTCACTAAAAAATAAGTAAGCAAAATTTGGGTAAGATCTGTCAAATGGTGTGCATTTGTATTACAATTGTTATGATAAAAATATTTTATATAAATCAAAGAAAAAAAAATGAATTTAGTGGAAAATTTATCGCGGGGAGAGTGTGGGGTGAAGGGCGAGGAGAGAATTTCTTCTAGGTTATTTTTTTTAAATGATTTCAAAAATAAATATGCGAAAAAATAAATTACAGACGTTACAGGAAGTTACGGACGAAATTATTCTTATTGGGGTGTTTATTATTATCCCAAAGTCTTTATGAAAAATGTCAATAAATCTGTCAAATGCCAATATTTGTAATACTGTAGCGAAAATGTTGCCTTTAAGTTAATATTTAGACACTTAGAATACAAAAAAATCGTAGATGTGTGTGAAACAAACTGATTTCTACTAACTTTTAAAATAATGTAAATAAATAGTTATTTTAAATAATATCCATTACGTCAAAATTTACGAAGTGTACAATGTTATATAAAAGGGGTCAAGAAGACGTTGCTGTTATGATACCGCAAATCAAGTGGAATGGACACGATTATTTCATATCAGCTTACCAACATGTCAATTTTCTCTTTCTTAGTATTTTTACTCCCTTTATATTAAGTCGTGGCGTCTGCTTGCTCGCTTGCCGGCTTGCCATCGAAAAAACTTTGGATCGATTTTTGACCCTTTTCCCGTGATCCAATCGAGCTGAAACTTTGCAAGTAGACTCGTGGCGACGATCAAGAAGATCTATCAAATTTTCGTTAAAAAAAATAATAATTATAGTATAATTTCGGATTTTTAGAAATTTTACTAGTTTTTTCAAATTGGAATCATTACAAAAGTTTGATTACTAGCAACGGCAGCCCGATAACGTCGCCGAATATTTTCTAAATTTGAATTACTCCGTAGGTATACATAAAAGGTACTTCACTACGAATTTCGAAAATCTAAATTGACTGACAAATGTTTTTAGAATCTAATCTTCAAAGCATGAAGTGTCTTATCAAAGCTCAAAACATCTGACATTTTAGAAATATATTAAATTACTGTAAGTTTAGTATTATGTTATATGTTTTAATTCGTCTTTAATTGTTGTTATGTTTTGCAAAGAAAGGGAGTATAATAAAAACTTGGTTTTTATGGGTTAGTTTTTTAAAGAAAATTCGATTTTTTAAGATAATGTAATATTCATTTTCCTACTTTCTAAAAAATCAGGAACCTTGTATGAATAGTCCTAAAGCATGTTTGCGTATGAGGTAGGTATTTAGCACTTCCGGGGGTTCCGGTTCAGGACTGTTGACATATTCGTTAACTGGGTGTAATTAGGGCGGGACCAGCGGCCGAGTCACCTGCAGGCCGGGTAAAATACATTTTGGAGACCGGCGGAAACTGACTACCCATCGAAAAAGGAGCAGCGCCAATTTCGCAATTTAATATTTAAAATATATTAATTTAATCAATATTATGAAAATATTGTCACGTGTCGTGGCTGCGGGAGAAATTAATGAAAACGCTGGAATTTAATAGCAGATTTATTAATTACTGATTAATTAATAAATCAAACTAACAAAGTCGCTTAACACTATTGAACTTAACGCTATTATTTAAATTAAACTATTTCGTAAATTTACTACTCGTAAATGTACACTTTATAATCGCTTCAATACATTATTCACAATTCACTAGAACATTCCATTTAATTTCTGCACGTATTATTCGCTCCGGTTTATTTCGCTACGTAAGAACTTTTCAGATTATTTGCATTCGAATTATAGCTCGGCTGG
Organism: Agrypnia vestita; assembly: GCA_016648135.1. Classification (NCBI taxonomy): domain Eukaryota; kingdom Metazoa; phylum Arthropoda; class Insecta; order Trichoptera; family Phryganeidae; genus Agrypnia; species Agrypnia vestita. Next base: position 111,990 of record JADDOH010007590.1, read on the forward strand.
CCACACTGACCCGCAGCTCGCGGCTACGTTCGCTTTCGTTATCGCTGTCAAGCGTGCTCAAAACAACAACAACGTTACTTCCGATATCGAGCATTCTAGGCGTTCCTATTGTTTACGAGAACTTTCTCGTGGCTTCCGGGCTTTTATAGATGTTTCTCGATGCTTCCCGAAAGCCGTAGATCACGCTAGACCGTTCTGGAATCTTCGATAGTGTTGTGATCATTTTAAACGACTGTCACCTGACATGAGTGCGTGATTATTTTTAGCCTCGTTACAGTATATTCTAAGAACATATTTACTGGATTGTGATCCCAGAGGGATGATTAATTAATTAAGGATAAAATATAGAAGTCTCACAGAGACGAAGGATAAATTATAGAAGTCTCACAGAGACGAAGCATATTTATAAATGAAAAAAGTGGATGGAAGTCTCCTATGCGATGGCTCAAGACATACAACCTGTATTAGCTGGCTACAAAACTATAAGGGGAAGTCACATAAAGATAATCTTTTGTTATCAGAACTAACGATACGATGGTAATAGAACAAATGATGTACAAAAATATGACCTTCTTAACTCAGAAACATTTTTGGGGTGCGAAATTAAATACCCTTAACAACACTTATGCCGGTCTCCGAAGAAACATATTATATTTTTATATAGAGAGACTAGTTTGTTCACCGAAAATTAGTAAACAGTATTATAGCAAACCCGCATTCAAAAGAATGTGTGCAAAAAATACGTGTGCTTATATTTTTGAAAAATCATATTAAGGCTTGTAATACGGGCTTGCCAGGCAACTTTCCACCACTTTCTTCTTACCGGACAAAGCTAGGGAATGGTCTTTTGATTATGGTCGACATTTATTAAAATGTATTATTCACATTTTTTTAAACTTAATAATATTCATTTATTGGGAGGTCGTAAGAAGACATAGGAATTTTTACTAAAGTAACAAAAAACAGTATTAAAAAATTAAATAACAAGTCCCAAACATCAATTGTATGCTAGTATAAGGAAATATTAGTAAAAGGGAAAACCTGAGAACATATTTAATGCTGTCTCCATCTCATTTGTATCAAATTATATAGCTATCCTCTTCCATTCATGTATTAGCTTTCATTGTTTTATCATCATTGTTTGAACAAAAATTATTTTTCAGAATCGTGCCGAAGTACCAAAAGGTATAAATTATAAATTATTAAAATTTTAAATTTCAAAAAGTATAAATTATTAAAATTTTACAGCAGTTCCTTTCGATTGTTTTCATATAAAAACCTATAAGTTGTTTAATTTAAAATAAACCTATAAGTTTATAATTGTAAAATATTTAGAAAGGCGAAACACGTCTCACAAACACACACACATAAAAATTAAATAAGTTAAACTAAAATACAAGGGCTAGACTAGCGGTACAAAATGGAATTCTAGTATCAACACTGATGTGTGGAAGTGAAGCATGAAGCTGGCAGAATATGAACGAAAGTAGACTGAATACAGTGCAGATGAGATCCCTCAGAGGTATGTGTGAAAATCCATTTATGATAGAATAAAGAATGAAGATATTAGGAATGAATGTAAAGCTTATCTTAGCATAATTAGTAAAATTAAAAAAAGGTCGCTCAGGTGGTTTGGACATGTTGAGCGAATGAATGGTAAGAAAGATATATGAAGCAAGTGTTGACGGTGCCAGAAAGAGAGGACGACTGCGGAAGAGTGGCACGACCAGATTTTTTTTAAATAGAGTTGCCAACACGGAATACGTGTCACATCAATATTCTTACTATTTTCAAACTAAACTAAATGCTCGTTGTATGAAAAAAGGACTAACTTGCTGGTTTGGAGTGAGTTTGAACTCGCGACTTTTGGCTCACGAGGCGAGCGTCCTAACCACAAGACCAACAGCTATTCTTTTATTAAGCAGATACTATTAATCTGGATGAGGAAAGAGTTAAATGTCAGAACAAAAGGGTGTGACGCTCTATCCTCTCTGCTTACCCCCACGGGGTAACGGCACGATGGTAAGTAAGTAAAAAACAAGTATTTTTTGATTTTCATATGTGTTTAATGAAGTTTTATAAACTTACCTCTAAAACAATAAATTTAGTACTGACTGCTCGTGTGAATACTAGGTGTATGCAAGAACTGTGAAATTTTCTGAGAAAAAGGGGTTGAACAAGGATTCCACCTCTAGGGTTCCTTACAACATTGTTCAAAAGTTTACATAAAATATGATCCATTCGCTGTTTAACGATTCCGCAAAAACCATACTTCGGGAGTAAATTTTTAAAATCCGCTTGGGCGGCCACACCCAGGGCGGCGTAATTTGTACCCAAGGTAAGTCTGGTTGGAAGAAAACCACACACACCAGGTTGTCATACGTTCTCATTGCCTTTGTGTTGTAGCTCCGATAAATTACGCAGAGCCGCGGGGGTAGTTTTAACCCCGGCGATATAATTCCGCCCCGCTGAGAAATTCCTGAGCGCTTTCCACCCCGCCGGCCGCCGGGGGTTGAGAGAGTTATTGGCTTCGGGGTACCGAGCGGAGATTATGTCGGAAAACGGGTGAAATTTATTTACAAAACCCTGCCGCGACCGTGGATTGTAGGCCGGGCGCTTTGGGCCAGCGGATAATGCAAAAATCTAAAACATAAGCGATAAACAGTGCACGATAAAGTGACACCGAGATAAAATTGTACCTGGTAAAAGAAGAATGGATAAAAAAAGAAGTCACGCAGTCTCTCATAATAGTGTAACTTTTTTTGTATTTTGTTCACTCAAATACTTTGTTTGTGTTTCGACTCATTCAAATTTAAGAACCCATTTTTTTTTAATTTAAGGGACTCACATAGATGTTGTTAATACGTACATTAAATACAAGAAATAAAATGGTTTTGTCAACTCTCCAATTATGAGTTTTTAGCATGGTCCTATAATATAAAATCAAAAACACATAAAACAGACAATAAACGAGGCATTGACAGCTACGAAAAAAAAATGTTTTAGAAAATAATATTATACAAGTATACACAAAAACATGTTGCGGTCAATATGTAAAAGCTAGGAATACCTAACCGAAGATATGTTTATTTATGCAGACACTTTTCTTAAAGTTGTTTAAAGAAGCGCTTAACACATATATGCCATCCACGTCCCGACGTTATAAATAATTATATATACTGCAAATCCTAGTGATGGGGCTGTTTTGACCGATGTAGTTACTTCAGCGATCTGGGTGAAATGTGTGAAGATTTGGCGCGTAGAAGTTGATGCTACTGATTGCTGTTGTATTAATAAAAAAAATATGATGGGATACCGCAAAATATATCGAAAACCGAAATATCCAACTAACCTTTCAACCCAACAGCTCGGATCTTTATATAATGAGAATTCAATTAACGTGGATACAAAAACAATGTCTGCATTGTAGAGTGTAATCGAAAAATCTAAAAGTGAAATCTGTACCCAGTTGGTGTTCAGGGCGAGGTCATGAATGAACGGAATAGAATGAATGCAAAGCTATATAGCAATACCAATAAGACCAAGAATGTTCCGATTGCGTGTGAGGAAGGAGGGACAGAGGGGAGAACTTAACGCGTTTACGCAATAAATTCACTTCCATAGGAATTCAATAAAATAATTTTTGAACGTTTATATTGATGTTATCTTCTTTTGGCGCATTCAGGATAAAATTTTAATTATTGTAGCGGAAGCATGTAGCGGGACATGTAGCAAAATATGTAGCGAAAATGCGAGACCACAAAGTACACTTGATTATTATTTTTTAATTAACTAGAAGAAGAAGAGTAATAAAATATTTTGGGAAAAATCTTATATAATTGACATTTTCTTGCCATATAAATGTCTTGAAAGATGCCATTAGGATTCAACTGTGAAAGAAATATGGGAGGCGATAACAATCAAAGATTTAACAGGTAAAATACATGACAGTGATTTATTATTAATACGAAGTATCGGGTCTTGCGCCCGCAATCCAATTTTGCTGGATTAAACCAATTTTATAAGTAATAGATTCGATAGATTTTCAGATTATTTAGGTAAAGGAAATACTGAAGACTGTAAAAAAGTCATTCAAAACCATAATACTAATAATAATATATAATGGAAATAATGGCCAATGGGGCGAAGGAGCTTAGGAAGGCCGAAACTAAGATGGAGTGACAACGTCCTCAAAGATATCTCATAGATAGCCTTAGAGCTTCGAAACTGGAGAGAGCTGGCACTAGACCGAGATGAGTGGAGGAAAATTATTGAGGAGGCCAAGACCCGTCAAGGGTTGTAGTGCCAAGAATGATGACGATGATGAATGGAAATAAATTAATGTAAAGTAAATTTATTTCGTAATATCAAAAGTGAAATTTATTTGAAAAACTTTCGAAGTAAACAATAATTCCTGTGATATAATTATTTATTTTTAATTTGAAACTTTAGAACAGTCAATGGGGCCCAATTACTTTAGCGAAACAAATCACAAAAATACATCTCAGTCAGTACATTGAAGTAAGCTAAGTAAATAAATTAAGTAGATAGTTAACCATAATTTCTATGAAAGACTGTCTTTTATTATGTCAAGAGACCCTAAATCCACATCACATGCAGCCGCGTAATCGAGTGATAACGCGGCTGTACATAGGTTTTTGAATAATTTGGAAACAACTATAAATTGATAGAACACACGAGATTTTACCAGAACATTCGAAATATAACATTATCTATATAAGTGGCTGCGGCATCATGTGACAACAGTTATTTGTTGTTATTTGCTTAACATTTGGCGAAGTCATAGATACAGCGAGCTAGCAACAGACAGAAAGCGAATAAAGTACCAGAGTACTTACCTGCGTGCGGAATATTCTAATAGCCAATCAGTGAAGTAGAACCGGCGCAATAAAGTATTCCACAGACAAGCGTAATATGTCGAGTAACATTATTGCGAATTACGGAATAGTGTTCCAGCTTCGAGTGCAGTGACTTTGTGAATGAATAAACATTTAAATTATTTATAATAATAGGTAAATAATAATTTTAGATTTTTTTAGTTATATTGTTTACGTAAAACTCATGCTTTAATGCACTTACTGCGTGCGCCGGATATATTGGGACTTACCGGGATTCAAACCCAAAACCCCCGATATGTGAAGCCAGGACAACTGGAATCCCGCCCACTGGACTACGAGGGCCTCCTGCTTGAAAACATAATGTGCCGAGCTATGTTGCCTACAAGTGAGATAGGATGCTAATAAAGTTAATATTTTTGAATTGCAATCCATGTCATTATTTTTGGAAAGTAAAAATATTTATAAAACCCGGATATTATAAATTATTTACTGATGATAATTCTGTTTTCAGGCATTCGGCTGATTTCCATTAATGATTCGGAGGGTGAATTAATTTTTGAGACTATAAATCTCCAGGCTCTTCCTTCCTCATCCCTCGAGCAGATAAAGGCTTTAATTAACAACCCTGTTGTCTTGCGGTAATCATTTTCTTCGCAAGGAGAAAACGCTTTTCGCGAAAAACATGGTTCTGAAAACAGCGAACCATGTTCGGAGGGTACACAAGCTCGGGAGGATTCGTGATATCAGAATTTGAGAAACAAATTACGAAAACATTCTGGTCCCGATCGAATTAAGTTGTCTGTTTTTTGGAATTGCTTCGCTTGGTATTGAATTAGAGAAATGTAATCAAGGAGTGGAGAATCGAGACATCGAGCGAAGCCTAAGAAATCCTTTTAAAGATCCTAAAACAAGTCGATTGTTCATGCAAGATATATTTATTTAAGATAATTTCGTTCTTTTACATGATATAAGAATACAAAAAACCATACACTAGGTAGATACCTAAAATTTAGGTAGAAATTGGGTGATTTTGAACAAGGAGGTGATAATTTTTAATTATTTTAATACCACTTATTAATGTACTCAATAAACTATTATATTAATAAAAATTTTGAGATTCGAATCTAGAGAAAAATGGTCAAAATCAGCTGGCTTATGCAATATTAATGAAGATGTTATGGTTCCTATCAATTCAGTTTGTTAATGTTATATAAAAAATGTTTTTAAAATAATAAAAATTGAAAAACTCGAATATTCCTGGAAATAAGATTTATTTATTATCATCAAAGCTTTTGTGGGCTTTAACATAAACGTAATATTGTTACATATACAGGGTTATTTGTAAAATATTAATAATCTCACAGGACTATATTCCTATCTTTATTGTGAATCAAAAATGAATCAAGCATTTTTACAAAAACATTGAACTATGATTACAGTAACTTAATTATTAATTATCTATTACGAAAAATTCATACGCTTCAATACAAGTTAAATAAAATAATAAAATCCTTGAAGAAATTCATAATTCCACAAAATAATTCCTAATTCATAATTCAAAAAATTGGAATTGGTATGTTTTTATTATTTTATTTGACTTGTATTAAAGGGAATGAAGTTTTCACATTCAATATACGTTACTGTAATGATAATTTAACGTTATACAAAAATTTATATGTCGCATATTTCCATAACTATTAATATTCGGTCATGGTTGCTTAAACATTTTCGAGTCATAATCAAAGCAAGAAATAATAGCCTGGAAGGTTATAATGTTTTTTAAATAACCCTGTATGACATACATAACTAAAAAATAAACAGTAATAAATAATCCAATAGAAGTAATACTAATTGAAAAGAAAAAATATCAGTATCCTATACTCAATTAAATTAAAACTAATCGTTTTCAAAGTATAAATATTTCTTTAATTCAGGTATGCTCCTATCCTACAATGAAAAATGTCAACAAAATTCAACCTGTGACCATGAATTTACGGGATAGTTTTGTATTTCAATGGGTATCTACAAAGAACACTTTGTGTTATTTCGTTTGTGTTGGTATTTCATACGAAACCATTTGAATTAGTTCACGGCAGGTCCGACACGCTGTTAATAATTTTGAATAGAAATACTATGCCGCTCACACCTATTCTCCATGCTTTTCGAGTATGATTAGTTAATGTACTTCAAAAGAAATGTATTAGCTAATCATAACTGATTAGGTAATCATCACTTATGTCTTCTGTTGAAATATGTTATAAGATCTGAAATATTTTCTGTACGTTTACACTATAGTGATATTATGACATTTAAGTTCGGGGGATTTTGGCAAATAAAAAAATGAGTACTATACACCATAACTGGATAGTACTATAAACTAATTTTAATTGCATTACACTCACTTATTGGCAGACGCTGTTCGCGGGTCATTTCTTCCGTCAGAAGATTTGCAGCTTTATAAATAATTATGTCCTTTACGTTATAGTAACAAATCTGAATTTTACATATTTTTTCGGGCCATTATTTAAACCCGAATTTATATTTTAATGTTTTACTTATACATTTCATTGTACCTGTATTATCTGTAATCTGCCAAAATCCTCCGAACTCAAATATCACAACATCCAAACCTTCTTACTTTAATGTGCATCTACAGAAAATAATTCAGGTTTGATACTATAACGTAAGTCTGGCGGTTGCTGGCTCCTACTCTATGAAGCTTTGCCAATATTCTTCCAATTTTTATGCACGGTAGTGAAACCTGGACTTAATCTCACTTAGACTTAGACTTAAATTAATATTCTAACCCAGAAAATATAAGAAACTAAGATAACTGATGAAAATATTCTTTAATGGTGTCTAAATTTCAGAAAACGACCTGAAAGATGCTCAAAACCAAGATGAAAAAACGATATTACCGCCAATGTACGTTAAATGTCAAAGATTTCGGGGGACCCAAGAAACTGGTAGAATCTTTTATCCCATAGCGGATTATGACAACGGCCAAATATTATGTCAATTATAAGAAGAAAGAATGATATCAAGCACGTGACAAAATCAAATCAAATCAATCGTGTCACCGTGTCAATAAATGTCACGAGCCAGTTATAAAGTTTGCAAGTCACCTCAGACATTTCTCTAGTACTTTTGAACTAAGTTCGGTCCAGCACAAATAATACCCCTTGTCAAATATTTATTATTTCAAAGGTAATTCAATTGTTCATAAAATAAAATCTCTGTTAACGAAATTCAGTAATTGTGTTCTTAGAACATACATATAAAAATATAGTTATAAAATATATACTGGGTTATAAAAAGGCGTTAAAAATTTAAAATAATAATTTTCAGGCGTATTCTAGTATAAACTCGTGTGTTAAAGTAATTCGGAATAATATCACATATACATTAAAAAGAATGTCGCTTAAAATTCGAATTAAAAAAATATACAGGCATCATAACGAGCGGCGAAAATCTTGAATGGTATCTAATGTATCTACGTATAGTATGTCATGTGAAGGACTATAGATGTCTCTAACATAGTCGATTCAAATACATGAAGGAAACTGATTTGGAACATTTATTATAATATTGACCATATTGAAAGCTTTCGAAAAATTTGATAATGTGTGTATGTTTTTACGGTAGATTTGGTGAACGTTCCATTGTGTAGAGTGATCATTTAAGCCAGCTCCTACAGGTCTTCAGCCCTGGGCCACCCTATAAAGAGTTTCATACACGTTTCCCACATAAATAGCTTGTTTCTGTGAGACATCTGCAATTTATCTTAAAAATATGATCACATTAATATTTTATTAAGCACTCTGCTTTTTTGGGTAGGCGGCAGAGAGGATATATCTAATATCACCACGAATTTCTATTTTGAAATACAACTTTTGCATGAACCTTTAAAAACATCTACTAATACACGCTTGTCTTAACTGTGTCCATTGATGTCTTTAAAAGCGACGTTTTATTTAGATGTACCAGAGCTTTCGTGGTCACAATTTATTATATCTATCATTCACATTACAAATCTCGGATACCTGTCTTACGTTTTGTCAGCCACACCATCTAATTAACATATTATTTGTGTATTGTTACGCGCACTTTGGCTTATATTAATTCCTTTTAAAAAATAATGTCTGTCAATCACCTTAAAAGTGAAGATCATTCACAGACTTCCTTAACATTTTTATATGCAATAAAAATCTCCTTAAAAGACCACTCCAAGCTCTAATCCTAAGCAACAAGCAATTCTTTACTCACAGACATCAAGCACATATCTATATATACTACAAACATAAAATAAGCGCCTGTCAGTCACTTTAAAAATCGAAAAAGAGCGAACTTTTTTCCGACGTATTGAATCTTTTCCTCGAATCAAGGTACGACATCGAACAAACTTAGAAGTACAAAAATGTGTGTTGAACACTTTATTATACAAGAAATATATCGACATGATATACGAGAAATTGTTTTTTTAAAGATTTAATACTTACTACAACTAAAAGGATTAAAAGGGTACATTAAACTTAGATAGTAAACTAAATACACAGCAATTTCCGTGAATCAACAAGCTGTTGATATTTTAGTTTTCATTATTCTTCGTAAGATTAATGAAGTATAATATTTACAAAAAGACTTTGATACGAGTTTATATTCGTCTAATCATATTGCATGGCAATAATATTATTTATGCATCAACAGTCTAGATTTTCCTCAAATTATAATCAGAGTTAGGAAGTTTAAATTAGTTGGAGCCCCTCTGAAAATTTGATCTATCGCGCTACCCACTAATAAATTATCTTAATGGACTCGTCTGAATTAGAGCTGAGATTTAAGACAAAGCCAATCAAGTTTGGGCGATAAAAATTACTTTAAAAAACTGGCTCTTGTGAATTATGTCGGCTTATGAGTAATTAATTACGCGGTTTAAATGAACCACTGGGGATGTTTGTAGAAAAATGTCGGTCTTTCAAATTAATTGGTGAATTATAGAGGGACAAGAAGACGACAACACTTATTATCGTTGTAGATAAAAAGGCTAGTATTTACATATATAATAAAATATAACGTAACATAGCCAATATATTCTACTATCTAAAATGCAAACATAACACTGTAAGTTTATTATTTCCTTTAACCAGAAATCTAAATCAAGAAATTAAAATTGTACTGACAACATCCTATTTCATATTGATACTTAATTATTATTACTGGTAAAAAATATATCATATGCTGATCGTTTGTTTTACAATTTACTAAATATCTATTAACAAAAAAAAAAAGGAAACAAAAAATAAATAATATTTAAAAAATACATTTTCAGAAACTTTACATTTTTACTTTAAATTTTTATGCCAGAGGACAAAAAAATACATGCAAAATGATTTATTAAAAAACAATGTAAATATTGATTGAAAATAGACTGACTGAGGAAAACCTTTTATGCACGGAAAGAATAATAAATAATTAAGAATGAATTTAGCGAATATCTTAGTCAATAGAATTAACAAATAATTGCTGAGATTGTTTTTGTATGGATGTATGGTGAGAAGAGTGCATAAGATGATAAAAGAAAAGAGAAGTGTAGTATGTATGTTCTGTCTTTTCTGCCATCTCTCCGGGGATACGGCTTAACGATTTGATAATTAGTATTGTCATCATTTTTGCAGTATACTATACATGTTTCGGAAATACCTTTCCATCATCAGGGTGTTATATATATGTCAAAATATCAAAATGAATAATGTCTTTTGTTTTTTGATTTTCTAAATTATTTTAAAATTTATTTTAAATATTATTGCTGTATTATTGAAGTTCGCCATTACACGCAATTATTGAAAAAAAATAGAATTGGACTAGTAGTTAAATTAAATTGATTATTAATTAATAATATTTTGTTTGCTATTACATGCTTCACTAATTTCTAATGTTTTTAAATTATTCAATTTCAGACCAAACTATTTATGTGTAAAATAGAAAGTCCTAAATTTTTAACAAAACCGTGATCATTTTCTAATAAATTATTTTCAAATTCAGAAAAACCATGATTATTCAGACATCTCAAATGCTCTTTAACTCTTACATTGAAATTCCGACCGGTTTTTCCAATATAAAACGCTGTACAATCTTTACACGACATTTCATGAACACCAGAATTGTTAAATATAATTGATAATAATATAATTGAAAAAAAAATTAAATTAAATAAACATTACATGTACATATGAAGGTAAATACATTGCACCCTTTGGGCGGTGTGAAGAATCCGTCACTCTATTTTTTTTACATATTTGCTTTGTTCGCGATACTTTTTTGTTTCTGTCCGAAATAAAAATCATAAAATTATGTTCGAAAATAATGACACATCATTGCCAAATCGTGTCTGTGTTGAAGGGCTCTAAAATTCTAAAATGTTAAACTTTTTTCTAATTTTGATACCGTTTTTATAATACTTAATTGATAAATAAATCCTAGTCGACACACCATCAGCCTGGCGTATAAATAGGCTTCACTTAAATTAATTGTCGTATAGAGATTACGAGTACATAGTGTATTAAAAAAATAAATCGTTGCTTTTTTATTAAACAAACTGTAGTAGGCTTTGTATTTTTCATTTTCTGAAAGATTTATGTAACAATAATTAAATAAACCCACTACAGACCGGTCAATAAATCAACCTGATATTTATAGCCTACGCGCGCTGGTAATTGATATTGATAAAAAATAATTTTATAAAACTGTTATTTGAATTTAATAGGAAATTTTTAATCGTTTATTGGTCGAAGTATTCTGTAATAAATTCATGTATTAAAAGCCATCCTCACTCATTTTACGCTACAGCCAAGCATATTTTCAAAATATACCAATTTAAAGGATTTCAAAAACTTATGTTTGCTTGAGAATTCGTTTCATTAATAAATTAAATATTCTTTTCACTGTCACTTACAAACTTTTATGCAAAGTTTACTGAACTATCCTGCCGTGTATGTCCGATAATCATAATCAAAAATTTGGATACACGTAGCATATAACTCAAAAAATAAAATTAATTTTGAAGTTGAAAATTAATTTTTTGGTATTTAAATATTTACTAAATTTCGGGTGACGGGTAATTTACTTTCTTCATTTACAATCCATATAAATATAGAAAAATCATCCCAGATACAATGCCTGCTATGTGTCGCTGAACCTGTGAAAATCTTAAAGAATATTTCACGGTTTATATGTATATACATATATATATATTTTTTTATTTATCATTTTTCTTATTTTTACATATCAGACCCACAAAACATCACATGGACATTTGTCTGTAGGTGCATAAACAATATCAATGTATATATATATAAACAAACCCGTGTTTCCCTATCCGCCAAGTTTCCTCCACAACCAGCCACAACCATCCACCGGTGGTTATGGTGGTGGATGACCCTTGGTGTCACATCGAAAATATGCGAGTTTGGGGGGGGGGAGTGGGTGCCAAAAATGTGCTTTCTAGCACATTGTTTTGTTATGGGAAGGCCACAAATGCTTCAGATTGTTTCAAAATAGGCGCGCCGACTGTGTCGGTGAGTCTAGAAGGTTCCGGAAAAACCTGCTCTAGAAAGTTCTGGAAGGAGAAGGTTTTAGAAAATTCCCGAAAGTTCTATAAGGTTCTAAACTGAGTGGCGGAATGTGTCGGTGTGTCTAGAAGGTTCCTGTACATTCGATAAATTTCTTGAAAATTTTCGAAGGAAAATGTTCTAGAAGATTCGTGAAAGTTCTATGACGATCCAAACAGTGTACTAAAAATCTACGAGTGCGAAGCCGCGCGGGCACACCTAGTTACATATATAAATTGTAAATTATAAGCACCAGAATACATACATATGAATTAAATACGTAAATCTTAAAAACTCAAATACAAATCAACTATACAATATAACAATACAAAATTACCAAAATCAAAATAAGTCTCTTCTATTTAATAATATTTTCATTCATTCTGTATTTTGACCTTTTTTTATTAATGTCCTTTTTAACATGATATGGGATTTTATAAAATATTAAATTTTATATCTTTTCGGTGCATATTATATACGAATGTGAATTATACTCGTAATTATAATTATTACAACGGAATCTCGCCGATCTCTTCTTTGGATGAAATTCAAATCATTTGCCAACTTGGAAGGGTGTAATTAACCTTGTGATTAAATAGGGGACTCGAGATCAAAATAAGACGGAAATAACATTACAATTATACGCTTGTGTGTTTTCGGGAGGTTCTTGACACTAATTGAAGGGAGGCATCGGGGAAAAAGTTCGTTTTGTGTAATCAGGACCCTTTCTTACGCTAGGGAAAAAAATAACAAAATTGATGCAACTTTAACATTGGTAACAGTAGCCATTTTGCATTTAGATTTGTAATATCCCAGGAGTATTTGTAATATCTCTGTAAGTTAAAATCAATTGTTTTCAATATTCGTCAATAATTTGTATTTTATTTAATAATTAAATTTATGTACACTAACCAGCACTATCTTTCATTTTCTCCCAAAGAAAAATTCGAGCCACAAAAATGATTGTGTCAAGTCTAATTTTAAGATCATTACAAAATTTGTAAAATAAATCAAATAAAAAAACAAATTGAAAAATCTTCCCGGTATGCGGAATTTTAATCAACTATAAATATTAAAATTATTTCTGGTTACCAACGCTGACGATACATAATCTTCAGAAAATTTTAAGCGATAAAAAATTTTCCATTTCGAATAATTTACAGTGATTGTTTATGATGAAATTATTAAAACCGCGTGGAAAAATTCTGGTTCAAATTTATGCAAGGTTCTCCCAATTTTATTTGACTAGTATTAAAGACAATTAATTTTTAATATTCGATATAATATTAGTCTAAAACTTTACAGATGACAAGTCGGAAGCAATGAGAAAATAACAAATGATATTAGGAAAATTATGTTAGAAAATTTTCGATTCATAATTTAGTAACTCTCTTCCAACCGGTATATTTTCATTTCGGGTATTTCTTTTGGGGTTATCAATGGAGTATTTTTTTTTAATTTTAAAACTAGCCGTGTAAAATCGCGAGAAATAATTCTTATTAATAACGACTTTTGCGTAACCGCGCAACATGAGCCGTGCGCTGATTGCGTGTCCTTCTCTAATTATCTAAAGTTGTCATTCCAGAAAGTTACGGACAGACAACGAAATTATTATATAAAGATAGTGCATACATAAATACATATATACATATTCTGTCATATAAATCTTTGCACTAATAATACCTATACATTTCTGAAAACTTCTTCAAAAAGAAATTTTGGAAATAAGAGAGAATGTTAACATTAAATTGAATATTATAAATAACCAAGTCCTTTTTACAAATAATTATCTTATCTTTTAAATTTGTTTTCATGTCAGTACTTAATTATTTATTCATTTCATTTACATATTAATTGTCCTTACTTCAATTTTTAGTTAGTACATGTAACCTGACGAAGGGACCATGAAAAATGTTGATATTTTCACTATATAAGAGGTGAAAACAAAGTATATTTTTATTAATTATCTTATTTCTTATCTTATTCCACGAAATGTAACCCTGGATCTGTGCAGTAAGCCTGGACGAGACCCGCACCATGCACAAGTAAACAAGGGCTGGAGCGAGGGAAAGACAAAGACGAAGATGGATGAACCACATCAAGACGTATCTGCAAGGGGTCCATCGGATGATGGGATCAGGCTATCGCGTCGTCCAGAGATAAAAGTGCTCATTAGAGACAGCCGTTGTAAACGCTTAAATTCGTAATACCATTAAAAAAGTAGATAATAAAAAATGTAACGAAAAAAATTAGCATAAAAGTGAGAATAAATATCGGATGCGCGTTGCTCAAATTATTTTAAATTTCAAAAAAAAAAAATTGAACTAGCTAGGTATAACCCGTCCAAAATTACGTACTTTTACTATATATACTTCGGGCGCCGATTAAGACTGTGAGAATAGCGCCAGCTAGTGTCTTGGTAGCGTTAATGATGTAAATTTTTACATAGAAAATTATTGGTTCTTTTATTTTAATACCTGACCATTATTTGCGCCACTTGGTAACGTTAGTTAGTTACTGGACTAATATTGTTACATAGAAAATTATTAATTTTGTTACAAAGAAAATTATTAATTTTATTACATAGAAAATTATTCATTTTATTGTTCTTTTCACCCATTCTGGGGTTCTTGCAGATTAGGCTTACATTATAAAATAAATTATAATAATTAAAAACTAACAAAAAAAAATAATCAAATTAAAAAAATATTAAAAATTAAATAATTTAAAAAAATGACTACTACCTATTGTATAAAACTAGCAAGCAAAATAAAAATACTAACGCTATAAATAAAAAATAAACTGATTTTTATACATATAAGATACTGGAACGAGATACTCTGTAATTTGCAGGAAATAAAAGGCTTTTTATTTTATTTATTATTTATTTACGTATTTAAACGTCATTATATGTGCAATTTGTTAGCGTTGGTGATGGACATTTTTAGATAGATAATTACGAATTTTTTGCTTTTTATACTTCATTATGATTTTATACCTCATTATATATGCGCCTTCTGGTAGCGTTCGTGGCGGATATTGTTTCATAGAGAATTATGCATTTTTTGCCTTTTATGCATCATCATTATTTAAGCCAGCTGATTGCACAATGTTACATAAAAGATTATGCATTTTTGATTTTTATTCCTCATCATTATTTGCGCCATCTGATAGTGTTAGTGGCGAATCAAAACACATACAAAATTATGTGCTTTTATTCAATTTCTTAAAAAACTTCACACTACAATTGAGTGAATAGGTACTATGAATATGTATGTATAGTTATTTTTTTGTGTGTAAGTGGGTACCGCATAGTTAGTAATTTACAACATGCGAGTGTTGTGAATGGTCACAAACGTGCGAATTTTTAATATGTAAGTTCGACTACCATAAATTCTGAATAAAATATGTGTTCACCGTGGTAATGACTATGGCGTATTTTTTCGATCACTTCTTTGCGACATTTTTTTCTGGGATTACTCAAATGCTTCCTTTTAAAGGCAGGGCGTTACGGGAGCTAATTTGATACATTTAAAATATACCATAGTAATTATACAATGGGTAATCTATTTGTCAGAAGCAGGAAAAATTTGCAATCCAAGTCAACGGGAATATATTGAGATAGAAAATTCAATTTTATTTCCATCTCTGCTAAAATTTCAATTTTTGCATAGCTTATGATGACGCAACAACTAAAAAAAGATGAAAATGATGTCTCATAGAGACGAAGCTATATTTTTTGATGGGAAAGTAGGTATGGAAGCCTTATCGTATGGCTGGCTTAAGTGATCACTTTACCATGTTCACATACTTCACATCCATTAAATTTTTGGAAGTTGTATTAAGTTTAACTTGCACAACTTGTTTAGCATGTAAGTTGTATTTTTACTATCGCCACCTGCGATCCAAAGCTTTTTTATTCCCATAATACAGTACAGTTATCACTGTTGATAACGAGTTATCCATTTTTTAAAGCTTCGTCTCTTTGAGACACCTATAATGTGTCTTGATTGATGATGTCACAGTATTGTATTCATGAAAATACTCTAAATATATTTATCTACTTTTCGACTAGCGACAAATAAAATAAAATGGTAAAATTTTCGTAAAAAATTTTTGACGCACATAGCTAAGCAGACGAATGTGAAGCCGATCATTTTAAAGGCGAAAAGAAAAAGATTTTCAAACGACAAGAATTTATATAATCTACGGACGGAATAATTTCCCTCGCTAAGTCGCCATTTAATGCGGGACCAGCCTCCCGCAGGAGCTAATCCCGGCTCGGCCCGAGGAGGAATCGGCAGGGAAGACAGGGCGAAGGGAAGGGAATCGGCCGCCCCCGGCTGCTGCTAATCCGGGACGCGAGCGCAGAACGGAGTCGCAAATTTTGGTTTTCAAATCCTGGAAACTTTTTGAATTTATTTCCAAACAGCGATAAATAACACGAAGAGAATTCTGAATTATTACTGAAATCCAAACTTGTAATTGATTTTCAGAAATGATGTATAGATAAATTGAAGATTAATTTCTTACTCGTATGGTGGTACGACTGGCAATCGTAAGGCATCTTTCCGAAGCGATTTGGAAGTAGATTGTGATTAATATTGTCACGGAACGCGGCTTCGAGAGGCAAATGAAAACAGTGGAAATTAATTAATTTAACAAATTCACAAAGTCACTGGACACGAATTTAATTTAAAAACTATTCTTTACTTCACACTATTTGCAATTAATCTCTCGTCTGTGAAAACTTCATTATTATTTTATTATCGCTTGCTAGAATATTCCGTAAAGTTGTCGCCGTAAGTAGGTATTTCGCTTCGATCAATCTGCGCGTTGGTAACACTGCAGTCGCTGATATAGTAATACTGAATAAGTCACGTCGGTTAAATGTTAAAACAAACGTGAAGCACCCCGGTACTGGTTCTGCCTTTTTATACGAAACACGTTGATTTTACGAACTTCCAATACTACTATACACATTCCTAGTGTTTACGTGATTGTAAGACCTTCAAACTTCCAGACTTTGCTTAGGCACTTTTATCCCATTTCACGAATGTATATGCTGTAAAGTGATCATAACTCGGTAAATGAATTGGTCGAATTCTCTAATTCATTCGCAAGCTACAAAAAACTATTACAGTTTTTCATACAATTATATTTGTAATATTATATTTGTACATGTTAGTAACAGAAATATTAGCAGAGGATAAATGAGAAAACCACAAGTAATCTACCGTGTGTCAGATGACCGTCCAAAATCGAGATTTAGTATGAAGACAACCACACCAAGTAAATGAGATTAGAAAATTATGAAGTAATATTCTGCCTCACTAAACTGAATCCGTACTCTTTGAAAAAAAAATTTTTTGTGGTTTTGGATACTTGAGGTCATATAGTTTTCCGTATTTCTCTCAAAATATTACAATATAAGCATTTTAAATTTGCAGTATATCCATCTGGGGTATGTAACGTATACATTTGCAGTTTTAAGGTTTAAACTATATAAAAATACCTTAAATAATAAGAAAATAACTTTTTTATCTGTATTAATTCAATATCTATTGACTAACCTAAAAAATAAATTAATATTATATATATCCCTTGATTTGCTTGATGGAGATACTGCCTTTTAGCTTAGTGGGACAGTATAATCGAAAGGTTTTATTGGATTGCTAAAAGAAGGCGTTTATTCTATTGTTGTCGATAAGAATCGTTCCAAAGCAGTCTATCTTCCTGCGATCTTCTTGTCCAAATTTCCATGTTTCAGAATCGTACAAAAATATTGGTGTATTGTATTTTCATCTGAGTGGACGTAGTGATGTTTGTGATATTTTATCCAGTTTTTCACTTTTTTGAACAGGTCGTGGGGTTCTTCCTTTTAATCATGACTTCGCATCATCCAGAGAAATCCAAATACACTGCAGTAACAACACAGTGTCGAAATAAAATGTATACTTTTTCAAAGTTTTAATATCCATTAAAAGCCGCATGACTTTTGACCGAGCCCACCGCAATCCGCAGTGCGGTCAGTTTTCGCCCTTAAGCTCAACCGCTTTTGATAAAGTTTTAATATTTTCGAGTGAAGATAGTCTGCGTTGTCAAAGTGTAGCTATCATTATTTTAAATTATAAATTTACTGATACATTTACGTATGCTGGTATTACAAATTAATCAAAATTATACTTTGCATCCTTCATCAGTGATGCATCATTCCATTATTGCATTGTTTAACTGCTTTATTTGATTGTTGAGTATGAGTAGCTTATTAGTGTATATGATTCTCGCTTAGTGATCCAGTGGTTCGAGCCCCATTCCAGGACACCATAAAGTAAGTCCTTTTTTCATAGCACAAGCGTTTAGCTTTGTTTGAAAAAAGTAAGAATATTGATACGACACGCATTCTCTATTCTATTCTCTTAAAAAATAGAAAAACCTGCTAAATGAAGAGGCATTTGGTTTAACAATAGATATGTCAAAAAAATGATTTGATAATTATTTATTGTAATAAAATTAGAGTGACACTGGCGGTAGAATAAAAGGTTAAAGGAAGAATGAAAATGTAGGTCTAACCTAATAATATCAAATGTAGCAGAAATTTCTACGACACATATATGGATCACTGACAGCCAAAACCATGTAAACATACAGGTGTTCCAATACTTCACATTAGATTCTTACTTCACAGTAGATTACTGACTAAATTATGAGTTGAAAATATTATTACATCAATATCCTAATATCAATACTAACGAAGATAAGCGACTTCAAATTTTCCATTTTTTTTCAATATTTCTGATAAATTTTGGACAATCTCGAAAGCAACTTATATCGGATATTACAAATTATTTAACTTTAATACAAGTTAAATACCTAGCGGATATTCAAACCAGAATTTTTTAAAAAGGTTTTAATAAAAATAAACCGGACCAAACTAATTTGACAATTTTCAACTGCTGTAACCAGTTACGAGTGCACGCATGATAGGTTCCGCCGCTGATGTAAGCCTTTATGTGTCAAAAAGTTCGTAATGTGTTCTAATTTATGGAAAATATATACCTAACGAGAGTAAAAAAATTGTTCTTAAATATTATTTTTTTAATAAGGTAAAACAAAATGAGGAAAGTGCGGCCAAAAATTAAAATTTTAAAAACAACCTCAAGGAACGCACCCCCCTTAATTAAAGTTGCCATCGCGGAAGTGCGCGAGCCGGAAGTGGAGGGAGACGGAATGACGATGGAGAGAGACGGAAGCGCAGGAAGGAAACTCTCGAGAAGAAAGTCGCACTTCATTAATTCACAGGGTGAGGGGGTGGGGTGTGCAGATCCTTGCATCCAGGGATGGGAAAAACAACGTTATTATTAAAAAGCGTTATTACAAAAGCGTAAGAATTGGATTTCTTGATAAACCCGGTAAAAATATTAAAATTTAATAAGAAATTAAATTTTTATTCATTATTTGGAGGCTATAAAAAAACCGACGCAGAATACCAGGAAGATTAACAAATAAAATATGTATGAATCGTTAGAATGACATTTATTACAAATTATTTTTTTTAATGTTTAGATTGGTCTATAGTAATTTTATAGCAAATCAGATGAACAATTTTATTACAAAGATAAACAGAAAGAATATTATATAAGTATCAAAAAATATGACTTTATCAATGATAGTTTTTAATTTTAAGTATAAATTTTTAAATTGTTTAAAATATTATAGAACTGAAATATGTATTTATCAAAAAAATTATACGACAGTTGAATATATCTGTATCGAATATCGAAGGTAATCTAGATTGGCATTACCTAGTGTGTATTGTTTAAAGGTTTTTGATATTCGCTGCGTAATATTCAAGTTGGTAAGTATTTGAAAAGGGAATAATAGCTTTTATTATTAACAGTAGACTAAATAATATGCGAGGCTCAAAATTTTATGGTATGGTTCGGTTAATCTTAAATGGTTAACATGGAGAAATTGTTTTCACAGTTTCGGATGGGAAAATATCGGATTCGGATAGTTTGTCTCCCGGTGGTAACCAAATATTTTTTCTATAATTAGATTTTGTTCTATGCCTATCAACTTAATTAATGTTTTAAAATTAGATTTTTTACATTTTTTTTTTAAATATTTAATATTTCTTTTTTTAATCTTGCACAGACAGTAACATCTTTCAATATTACTAAAAACTCAAAAGTCACAAGTTGAGTTTATAATAACGCTTAACGTTTAACTCCACAACGGCATGCGCTTGTTCGAATAATCTGAATAAAGACACGAAGCTAGATACTAGACTCAGAGGCAAATACTTAATTTGCATTTTGATACATTGTGAAACTTAAATTGGTTTGAAGGCGACATAAAATTTAAATGAAAGAAAATGCATCCAATCTCCGAACGAGGACCGTTAGATAATAAACAATCTTCATTCAACAGATTCAAATTACGTATTTAGTTAAAAATGCACAAGCAGTCCCGCTCAAGGCAGACTACCGTGGAAATTATCCTCTATGGAGAGAATTTACGAGTGGATTAGTCCGAGCCACATGGATGGAAGCCGAGACTCTAAATTTTCGTAAAGTGGAGCACTAAGCAGCGAAGCTACCTTCAAAGTTCCATGACCGCTAATGGTCCCAGGGTAGGATGACATTATTCATTTGACGATAGGTTCTCAAAAATTTACCCTTCACTGAAAATTACAACTTATTCTTAAAAAATTAATTTTATTATTTGTTTTAATCTACTCATATTCATTAATTACACCTACATGTTTCGGAAAAACCTTTCCATCGTCAGGGTATTTTATAAATTTCGAAATATCAAAATGAATGATGTCTTGTTTTTTGGTTTTCAAAATTATTGAAAAAAATATTTTTAAATATTATTGCTGAAGTTCTTGATTACACAAAATTATTGGAAAAATTTAAGAATTGGACTATTAGCTAAATTTCATTGATTATTAATAATCTTTTGTTTACTTTTACATGGTTTACTAATTTCAAATGATTTTAAATTATTCAATTTCAGACCAAAATTATTTGTGTAAAACAGAAAGTCCTAATTTTTTATCAAAACCATGATCATTTTCTAATAAATGATTTGAGAATTCAGAAAAACGATAATTATTCAGATATCTCATATGCTCTTAAACTCATTAAAATTTAATTAAAATTTCGGCCAGTTTTTTCAATATAAAACGCTGTACAATCATTGTACAAAAGTTTATGAACACCTGAATTATTAAATATATTATCTTTATGTTTTGAATTTGTAGAAGTTTCCCTATATTATTATTTGTATAAAATGCAGGTCAAATATTTTTCGGTAGATGTTTTGAAATTTCGATTCGAAAATGTATTTATAAATAATGTTCTTTGCCAATAATCATTATAATTATTTGTGAATTGTATAAAAATTGGTTAGTTATATTTTCCTGTAATTTTTTTTAAATTTTATCGTAATAATTTTTAAAATAATTTAGAAAACCAAAAAACAAAATTTATCACTCCATCGAGTTTGATGGAGGATATTATCTCTTCTACCAGCGCCTCTTATCCAGGACGTTCTTTTCCATCTGCTGACGTCTCTTGAACAGATATGTTCAATCAGTTTCTTAAGCATGCAAATTTTTTGGCAACAGATGTTAACCTTACTTATCTGAAGAATGTTTTTCATTCACCGTTAAGGTTTATAACTTGTCTCCATACAGTTATAAACCTTGATTCATGGTAGGTAAGTAATTTTGTTAATAATGACAAAACACTCCACAAGGTGACCACTAATCCAATACTATTGTACATATGTGTCACCTGGACTATTACGGTGAATCAAGAAATACCTATCAAGTATCCAATTTCTAAACCAGAAATATAATGAAATTAATTAATTAATTAACTGAAATTTATATAAGTCTGCTATATTCTGCTATATTTGAAATAATCTTACCTCTGTATGTAAAATATTTAACAATTTGGCAAAGAGCGAAATTAGCGAAAGACGAAAAGTTTCCTCGAAATGTCGTAGCGCGGCGCTTGGTGTCTGTTTACAAACTCATCTAGGGAAATTTTGTCTGTTAAATTTAATGGTTAATAAGGGCTGCAGGGTGTGGGCGGACCACCGAGCCCTGGGGGTGGAAGCGAAGAAGAGAAATCACAATTTTGAGCAACGAGTAGATGGTTCTATTCCATTGATTACGCCGTCTACTGTTGAACCCAGTTTTGGACCAGGGTTTTCTCTTGGTTAAAATTTTGTAATAAAGTATCATTCTTTGTACCAGAAATAAGATATACCTTATAAAAGATGAAAAAATTTTAATAACAATCCCTTGAGCACTGGTCGTATAAGAATGAAAAGAATATTTGGCATTTTATAGCAACCTGTAGCTACTCTACAATTTCTCTCAAATAAATTGCATCATTTTTTTCTTCATTCATCTCATAAGAGCACGGACAATATCATAAATATATATAACATAACATAATATAAAATAGATATAACATAAAATCAATTATTAAATTTTTAATCGGAGAGTAATGGTAATGTACTCATATAAACTAATCATTATTGAAGATAGATTGCCATTTATCTGGCTAAACTGCTTCACTACATAAATCTGCAGTGAGTGTGAGGTGGACGAATATTTGAGATTGACGATTTGAATCATGTGCAGAAATTATTTCTACAACAAGTACATTACTTAAGTACTTATTCGAACTATGGGAATCGTAAGGATGCGTTGAAATTCGATTCTCGACGTTTCGCTGGAGTCATATCACACCGTCATCAAGAGAGTGACCTATCGCCGCGAAAGTCAAGGAAGGTCACTCTCCTGATGATGCTGTGATATGATTCAACCTTAAACCATTACTGTTTGTACGAGTCAATATTATTGTTTCTTCCTACACATTTTGCTGTACTTTACTTTTAACTTTAACTAATCATTTTTAACTTTAACCTACTCGTATTATGTTTTCTTGCATGCATACAACTACTTGTATACTTTCTTGTAAAACTTGCCTATCTGGAGAAAGATTCTTCTAGCGAGACAGGCGTGGTAAAATAATTGTAACATGTATTAAATTAAATTAACAGAAAAAATTTCACTAGATATATAATTGTTTAATAAGATACGACAATTATAAAACAGGATAACTGGTCGGAGTAGCTAATGAACACAGCTGAGATATAACTATACAGACAGCATCAATTTTTAGAAAAGTTTGTTGGAAGCCTGAGAAGAACCATGGAAGTCATCCTGT
The DNA here is from genome assembly GCA_016648135.1 of Agrypnia vestita. Classification (NCBI taxonomy): domain Eukaryota; kingdom Metazoa; phylum Arthropoda; class Insecta; order Trichoptera; family Phryganeidae; genus Agrypnia; species Agrypnia vestita. The sequence continues at coordinate 135,711 of JADDOH010007590.1, forward strand.
TCGCAATATCCGTTTTGTATTTGACAATGGGTGGTTTGAGGTTTTGATCGAAGAAAGTGTAGATATTGAAATTTTCCGGATATTGCGTCGTGAGACCTTTTGTCATTCCTATCGAAATCTACACAAAATTCGCAGACTGCTTTTCCAGCTATTTTAAATGTACGAACGTCCCTCATTCTTTTTATGACACGGCATGTTGAAAATTGCGGTAAAACCTTGACTGTTCATTTGAACATGTGAACCTAGTGAGTTAAAAATTAATCAAAATTTACTACTGTTTTGATGATTAAATTTGCTGATATTTATACCGACAGAAGAAGTCCTCCATCAATGAGTAATAATGATAAGTGACGCCATCTCTGGATATACTTAGCTTCTAGTCCTAAGTATATCTAGAAGCCAGAAGTAGCCTTGTGGTGAAAGCTACGAGATTAAGCTGGTATTCGAATTAAGTTGGTGTTACATATAATGTTTTATAAAAAGTTACACAAAATATAAAATTAAGGCACATTTCATTTTATTTTCATTTCAATACCGATAAATCGGCGTGTATTGGACAAATTACATTCAATTGCTTGATGCATATACGCATTCCTACAATTAATAAATATAGGATAATAAAAAGCTAGCCTCTCGGATACTGTCAACCTAGATATATGGAAATAGTAACTATCCTTTTATCATTTTACCACATTATAACGATACCCAATATTTCATTTGAAGTAAAGTGGGTACATACAGTAAAAATCATAAAAAAAGTAGGTATGGACATAAATGCATGTACATGTACAGAGTGCGTAGTTTACAAGGTCAATGGAATCTATCGTCTAAAATGTAACATATTTTTATATAGATCTTTTTTTCTCGTCTATCAGTTCTTTATGCTCTTATCATTTTTTGCATCATAACGTTATACGCAGATATTAAGAATAGATGCGCAGCATTATACGCAGATATTAAACTTGTACTATGATTGGAACTATTCTGTATAACTACAGAGCGCCATTACACTTCCGAGTAATATTACGAGATGGAGAGGAAGAAATTATTTCTGAAGCAATCAAAGTAACATTGGGTATAAGCAGTTAGTAAGAGTCGTAAAACGTACAGTGGCGTATTTGTGGCGGAGTACGCGGGGTTTCCAGCCCTCAAGACCAAACTTGGCAGATAAAAGGGGGAGGTTTTATGCGCTGGTGTAACTTTGACGCCTCGCGCGGTTTTTGGTGAGTTATTATTGCGAATGTCATCTGGTTTCAAACAACTTTGTGAACCTGTCATTTTTGGCCGCGGTGAACGCGATGTCTTTTGGGTTTTTTGAAGTGCCTGCTTGCGGCCGAAGACAGAAATGTAAATTCGTCAGGATTAAAATTGTTAAGAATTACACCAATTTGAATATCAAGTTTCATAATTTCGTTGTCTGTCCGTCCGTCCGTAATTTCGTTCGAATTCCGCATTTCGCCACGGCCGCCTCTCCGTGGAGCGCCAAAAAGATGCTATAAATATACACTAGAGCTTAGCAAAGACCCGAACCAATGGTCCGTCATTTTTGACGGGTTGCAGCTGGTCTATACTAATATATAAAAATGTAAAGTTTGTAAGTTTGTATGTAGGAGGTAATCTCCGAAACTACTCATCCGATTGCAAAAATTCTTTCACCAATATTTAGAATGGACTTTCACGGTGGACATAGGCTATATAATATCCCGTTAAAGTAAAAAGGCTTTTCGTGGTGACCTATTTTACAACTATAGTTGACTAAAAAATGGCCGAGCGATGCGTTTTTTACGAATGTGCCTTAATGGTAAGAGATATTTAAATACTTTCTATAGAGAAGTTGTACAACTCAAAAATTTGCATAAAAACGTCCGCGACGACATTTGTCTATATGTTAAGGTTAAAAAACGTCCATAGGTTTTCACGGCCGTTCAGAATCTTCTGTGTATGGTTTTCTGGGATATTCTGCTGTGTATATGTGACCTCTCTGGCCGGAGAGGTCACATATACACGGCAAAATATCCCAGAAAACTATACACAGAAGGTTAAAACACAACTCGATAAAATATAACTTAAAGTTACAAAAAATCTACGCGTGCGAAGCCGCGTGGGCACAGCTAGTGTTTTATAAACTGGAATCGACGAATTTTTTCCAAAAATTAATGTTAATAATGTATATTTAGGATATGTTCGTTCTAAATTAATTCTGGGAAATACTACATTTAATAAATCATAAACCAAATTCGCAATAATCGCAGACGAAGAATACTGTCACGTGACTTCATTGACCTTGGAATCCAAGCACCCTTTACTTGTGTGGTAATTTTGTATCTTGATTAATTGAATAATTAGTAACATAAGTTTTAATCTTATTTTTACAGCGAGCTTATCAATTTCTCAACCAGTGCTCCGTGACACGTTATCTCTCCATAGTTATAAAATGCCCATTTATTTATCAGGGTTATAATAGATATAAAAAATATAAATAATAATACCCGTCCCGAAGAATAACAGTCCAGATTATATAGTCTTAGAATCAAATTTTTGCCTCTGAAATTAATTCTTCTCCTGAACTCATAATTCTGGATAACATTCCAGGTAAAATACATTACAATTAAAACCCTTTAAAATATGCTTCATTTCTACCGACTACAGAGTACGGTATTAAAATTTTAAAGAATATCCGTGGGTAAGATTAACCATGTGAACATCCTCAGTAAGCATTTCTATTTTTGCTAAAAATATCAATTACCTTAAAAAATTATAGATAACTATTCTTTATTTATCTTTACTTATACTTTATTTATCCAAAATTAAAATGGAGGAAATATGAAAAAGTAAGCTGTAAGAACTACTGCTTCCTTTTTCTTCCTTCTCTTTCCTTCTCCTCTTGGCTCAAGGTTGATATATTTTAAACGCTTTTATTTAACTACACTTGCCTGTCAGCCAGAAATCTTATAATCAATATTTGACTTACTTCCTGACCAACAATCGCTCTGAAAATTGACAGAGAGGTGTATTCCGGATGACTTTACAATAATTACTCATTACTTTTACAAAATAACTTTACTTATTTAGGGAACTTTCCCCGGAGAGCATGTTTACGTGTAATCAAGACACCATTTCTAGATATACATCTATGAGTATATTTGATTACACCAGCATCTTCTTTGACGCTTGAACCATCAAGTAGCGATCGCTAGGCAAGTATCTTAAGCACTAGACCAACAAGAAAGTTACTAACATCACTCCATTTTCTGGTAGGGATAGGCAGAGGGGATAGAACATCACTACCCTAGCCTCGGCATCCGCGTATGACTTTCGCGGATGCCATCTATTTCTGTTGTCATCTACATCAATTTTGTTCAAATATTAATCAAAAGTAATAAATACAGAAAGAGGCTAGCAAAATAATTTGATAAAGATAAGATAGAGACAGCATTAATCATATTAATTCTTGGAGTTTTAATATTAATCTGAAGATATTTTCGGATGTCTAATTAGGGAGTTCTACAAACTGACTTTCGAAACAATAAAGTACATTAATTATTCAAAAATGAGCGTACATCGATTATGAAACAGAAACCTTTAAAATTTTCGGTATGCCAATCTCACGATCTGAATATACTATACAGGGTTTAGAGACACAATATGAATATAATAAATTACTTTAGACTCTTACAGGTCACCAATATTGGCTGAATTCCACGAGTTTGTGAAGAAGGCTTCTGCAAACTGCACCCCGTACAAAAAAGGATGCACGATTTGTATTCATCGACAGTCATAGGAGGGTGAAATTTCACATACCACCCCCAAACCACACACAAAAACTGGGCAAGCCATAAATCATGCTTTATCGATATTTCCCTAGAACGTTCCTGACAGGATGACGTACACCGTAAACGGTTGGTACTCAACATGTATGAAATTGACTGCCGGTTCTTGGGTTTCCTTCATCAGAGCATCTGCTAATACACTCACTAGGCCCGCCTTGAACGGTATCTCACGTGCGGTACATAAACTATCGAGCTGTCATGGTGTGATACCGGAGCAAAAAGGGAAGATAATTTACATTTCAGAAATTCGCTGATTAGATCGCCGCATATATATAGTATAAAATATAGTAGGTTTATTAATTATTAATTAATTAAGTAGCAAAACTATCTGTACGTAATAGGCTTCTGGGAAAAATACTTGAATTTGTGAGTGTGAAGTGTGAAATCTTCTTATTTTAAAATGATTGATTAAAATGAATAATAAGGTAGTTTGACCATTTCAAATATTTTTTTTATTGTTGGTACCACATCATTGTGAAGCTCAAGACAATTATTTTATTATCAGCTACCACCATCTCGGATATACGCCCGTATTCCGAAAATAGCAATATTGGGAAAAAATAAAAATAAACGAGACGTAGGTATTCGTCGGTGTTCAGTATTCGTCGTACTTAAATAAGAAGATTTGTATGTTTTCACGTATCTCTTTCAAAGTAAATACGTTTATTTACGATGTCCAATTTCTCCGGTCTGGTCTGACAGCTTCGCTCTGCCGCAAACGTAACCTCACAATTCTCATGTTTCGACTAAAATTACATCAAATAATAACTAATGCTCTATTTAAATTTTAGGAAGAAATCATTTATTAATTTCTTCTCCCACTCTGATGTAAAATTATGGCAAAATTGTCATTATCGCGTTGGACCATAGAAAAGGGAAATATTGTTTTCACTGACTGTTTTTATATTTGACGTTTGACGGATAACCGTCATGTAGTTCTTTCTCTCTCTGACCAGACCACCGACGTATATCTATGTTTCTTTTTTTTTCGTCTATTAAGTATTGGGACAATTTCTTAGATCCCAATATTAGATATTACAAATAAATATATTTTTTTTACTTTAAAAAAGGTTACCTACTTACTAGAAAAACTTATTTTGTGTTCATTTGTTCATTTTGTGTTTATTTGTTCATTTTTGCGCGCATTTTTTTAAATGCGCGCAAAAATATTTTATCTGGTCTCTCTATTTAGATATTCGACCTCGAATTCAGAAAAAATTAAAAAATTTGAAATTTTAATTCTTCATAGCTGGAAGTTCTAAAAGCCGTAGTTAGAACACTTCAATTTTAATCTTGTTGTTCCAATCCCCAGTCACCTTGAAAGGTGACAAAAATCAATGATTATTCTCCTAAATTGGTCAATCAACCACACTTAGGTAATTTCGAATATTCGACCTACATAATATTCTATGGTAGGTATAAGGCGACACCTGGAGCCCTGCCGGGCTTTTTGTGCAACTAAGCAGAGGCAATAAAGAATTGGCGCAAAAACATTTCTGTTAATTTAACCTGCACTTTAGAAAATTTTAAAACAAATGTATACAGCACAAATAGTTTTGTAAATGGGTCATAACATTCTGTACAAATTGGCGCGAATTTTATGGCAACGTAAAAGATTGCCAGTATGAAAATATGCTTTACACCCGCGAACAAGAGTGTTAAACGAGAAACAAGACAAAAAGCATAGACAATGAAATTGCAGACGGTTCGCGAGGGGACGAAGCCGGCGTAAAAATGTTCGGCGGCAGGCGGCGGCCAATCAGGCGCGAGGAGCGCCGCTTTATGGGAACTTTTACCGCGTTTTTGGCGTCTTAATTTTGACAATATGGCGGTCGTTATGCATGCACGTCGTGAAATATTTCACAGACATGAATTTCCCCGTCAATTATGCTTCTGGATGCCGTGGGACGGTAAGAAATCGTCCATGGTTCGGGGTAATATCAGTTTTATACCGAAGAAAATAGTTTTTATTGAGATTGCAAAAATTTTCCAAGTCATCTTTATTACTCTACTTTCTTAAGACATAATTTTGATTGTCTGTAAAAATATTTTTCTGAAAAGTGAACTTCTTATACAGCAAACTAGTTCCAAGTTAATATTTCCATGATAGGTAGTGACAGACAGTACTTAGCAATCAGACAATCATATCAGAAAATTAATGGTTTTGAGATTTGGCGTCCATGTTGGGAAAAACATGAGAAAGTATAGAATTTAAGAAGAGCACAGTATTATAAATACATTACCATTCATAAAAAATGGATACTTTGCTTAAAACCACTATTTATTAATATATTATTCAACATGTTTCACGGCCAATAGTCTCTGGTCAAGATGAAATTGGAAGTATAGGCAACAACAAATAACATTAAATAAATATAATGGAGTTGAATAACTAACTGTGGAACCAATGTGAAAACAAATTTAATGCAGAATGGATTTGGTTATTCAAAACACTTAATTTACTTTTAACATTTGCAATGTATTTAACAGTAATCCTGTTATTTGTGTGTAAAATTTCCAACCCCTTGTTAATATCAAAATTATGGTATGTTTATAGATAGATAGATATTTTTATTTCACATTCATAGGTGTCAATTTTTATAATGTTTAAAAAATTATATAAGCATGTTTAATTGTTACTGAGGGTCTTGACAGCAAAGTAAAGACTACATTAATTTTAAGCCCTGCTTGTTACACTAGTAATTAACTAAATTTAAAATTAACTAAAATTTAAAAATTAACTAAAATAATAATAATTAATTTTTAATAAATTTAATAATATTGCTAATGGTACATGATTGGAAAATTCAGAGCAGTTATGGCTTAAGTTAACACCCAATATATTGACAGATTTAATAACAGGAGTGACAAAAAAACGATCATAGGTACGATAAACGATCTACAAAACTTATAATTTACATTTAACTTCCATTACTTTATTTAAATTAATGAATTAAAAAAGTGTGTCCAAACGAAAATAAAATACAACATAAGCCACAAGACGCAAACACGTTTCATTTTGTCAGCGAAGCTGCAGGGCGAAACGCATATGTAGGAAACGTGTTCACCAACACCTCACTAAAACACTACATTTTCCATCAGAGCTTTCTCCGTTCGGGAAACTGCAAAATTTACACCCTGCACATAAACAAACTGCATCAGGCTACACCCCCCGGGACGCCGCTTCCATCAGAAATGATTTCCAGCCCCTCCGTTCAGTTTCAGAACTGAAATAGGGGATGCGAAATTCCCCACAAGGCCTAAGCGGCGACGCTGAAACTTCAAACCGTCGTAAGTAATAGCCGCGGTGATTTATTTAGTCACTTTATGTGCCTTTTTAAATGGGATACCTTTTAACTGTGAATGGCTCAGTGTTAACCAATCAGAAGTGGGTGAGAAAATTGCGTCCATTATGGGACACAATATATCAAGTGGCCAAATGTCGTTAGGTTTGATGGAGTTAGTTTTGTACCAATTGTCCTTAAATCCCATAAACCAAAAATACGTCATTAATATTAAATAAAAATAATATTAAATAATAATAATAAATTGCGTTATTAAAATTACGATTTGATATTTGTATTGTTAAATTAAATGATGAAGGAAAGAAAACCTGTAAAGATTGGTAGTGGAAACATTATTTTGTTCAAATATGCACAATCAATAAATAATAATACTAATCACATATAAGATTTGAAAATATAACAATGCAAATAATCACAAAAGAGTATTTGTTCGAATAATTACAAAATAAAAAATAACAAGGTAATAAATAATAATAAAGGATTTTCATAGTTTCCGAGGTAACTTTGTAAAATAATAAATAAGTAAAATAAAGCATTTGTTTTATGGTTTTACTTATTTTATTTAATTAGACGCATTATGATTGCAAAAGAATAGAATCAGAAAAACAGAAAAAATCAGTAAAAAGTTTCCATAATTAAATGTACAGTTAATACATTTGAGATGGTTGAAAAAAGTATTGAAAGAAGGGTGATCGTGGAGAAATTATTAATATTTTTTTTATAGTTAGATAAATTATAAAAGTCTCAGAAACGAAGCAATGTATATGAGAAATGTGTATTGAAGTCTTCTTATACAATGAACCGGGGATTACAATCTATATGAGCTGGCTAAGTGATCACTCTACACAATCCAACGTACACAAAGTCTACCATAAAACATCCACACATTATTAAAAAAAAATTGAATGTTGTACATATATTTGTTTCCGAATTGGAATCATTTATATATTCGACGGGACTACGCTACTGTCTATACAAGACATTGGTAGTATTTTCTCATGAAACGGTATGTATAGATTTTCGCAGCTAGTTATTATAACTTTTTTTTATTATGATCATCATAAAAATGGATGGAAAACATAAATAATGTTATCTCTTCTTTATTTTAATTAATTATTAGTATCAGAATCCCATTAAGCTTCTCCATTTTAAAGCCATTTTATAAAATCCGGTCTGGTCTTGCATTCATTTTTTCTGTTAAATTATGGAATCTACTGAAAGCAGACGCAAAATAAAACATTTCATACGATGTTTTTTAATTCCTGCGAAAAATATTGGGTGAATATCTCTCTCCGATGCGTGCCTCTCGTAGCACTGCGAGGAAACAAGTGTTTGTTGAGATAAATCAGGTAATACCTTACACGGGCCCGGCACTCGGGAGCCCGGGGATGCTGCGGGTCCAGGGGGGAGCGGGCGGAGGGAGGGGGAAGAAAATGCGTCGAGAAACAGCAATATGGAATATTGGATTTGTGTAAGATTCCGGATAGGGGAGAGATTTCCTTAAAAACAAAGAGTTTTAGAGTTACGTCACGCTTAGATTTGACAGATCGCAGGCTTTCAGCGGAACGGTGATGCAAAACGTGCTCTTCAGCGACCGGTGCAGACGCGCCTTTCTCTCTAGACTCTTGAATATCAGAACTCGCTCATTTGTTAAAAGATTTTTGATATTTTTCGCATTTCTTCTTCTTCTTGTTGTTCTTTTAGTAGATCTGTCGATCTATATCAACTACGCCTCCTGGGATGACGAGGTCCAGCTATCCCTCACTCTCTTCAGTGGTCTTTTGATCGTATATTAACAAACTGCCATGCTCTCGCGATCAGGCAATCTTTTATTCCAAAAAAATGAGAATAACACAGTAAAAATATGCAAAAAATATATACCGCATTAAAAATTTCACAGCGGGTACATATTTAACTAGGGTTTTCTCACATATTTTATCAAAATGAAATTCATATTTGAAATTAAAAACTCAATTTTAAATGTGTATAATTTTATCATGTGTAATCTGTTCCTGTGTAATTTTGTCTTCTTTTTGTATACACCATTTAATAATATGTACTCGTATAATATCTAAGAATACCTTTGATTTTGAATTTCTGCTATAAAAACGTGAAATAAATAAGCATTGCTTGACAACAAATGAGTCTTTCTGCGCTCTTTGAATTTTAAATTATTACAAATTATTTTGGCAGTATTTAATATATTTCTTAAATTCTTTCTAAAGAATTCCGATAAAATTTACGATTCCAGAAAATATAACCTACAACATTCGGCGAAATTAATGACTTGTTCATTTTATTAATATGAAAATGCAAGCTTTCTGAATATTTTCACAGGGCGGGTACACCGACACAGGTTCCGTTTCCCCTGTGAATACATGTATGTGTGAGTACTGCAGTGTACATGTATGGGATAGGCTTTATGGGAACGAGAAAATATCCATATTGATATTGCAACGCACGACTTACGATCGGCTGTATAAAGGGAATGAAAAATAAGGGTAGAAGGCACGCAGATTTTTAGTACATAATAAGGCACTACTTTCGATATCTCAAGAGGGGTTTACATGCGGCTAACGAACAAATACGTTTATAAGAAGAAAAATGATTTTCCTATACATATTTATATGAAAGATTTCAATTAATAAAATTAAAGAGTATAATTAATATTCTCATGATTGGGTATAAATTTTGTATTTTGTCATTTCATATTTGTATTTATATTTGTCATTTTAAAATTTCATTTACTAGAAAAAGGTTACCCAGTATTGTGTTTTGAATATCAAAGATTTCAATGAATAAATTAATTTAAAAAAAATAATAATAAAGATGTGAACACGGAATTCGTGTCACATCAATATTCTTACTATTTTCAAATTAAGCTAAACGCTTGTGCTATGAAAATAGGACTAACTTACTTGTCAGGAGTGAGATTCGAACCTGCGACTTTTGGATCACGAGGCGAGAGTCCTAACTACAGGACCAACAAGCTACTCGTTGGTCCTGTGGTTAGGACTAATTAAAGAGTATAATTAATATTCAAATGATTAGGTGTAAATTTTGTATTTTGTCATTTTATATTTGTATTTATATTTGTCATTACAAAGTTTCATTTACTAGAAAAAGTTACCCAGTATTGTGTTTTGTACTTATTGTATCCTAAAGGTACGTATTAATTTTTTATATAAATATAATTTTTATATAATTCAAGTGCGTTCGAATACCGTGTAAGCACTGCATTCATTAAGAAATTCATTTCCTAACTACTGAATGAAGTGTGTAGTCACCCCGGCATAAGTAAGGCTTATTTATTTGTGTAATTGAATGCCTTTTGCTTATCGAACTTTTCGAAATAAATATTTGTAGGTATTAATGCTTTCAGGGTATGCTTATTCAAAATTGTCGCTGACAAATTTCGAATAATAGTTTTGGTTTTTGTCGCTATCTATGTACAATATCAAATAGATGTATTGTGATTTCACCAAGAACTGAATCTAGAACCCCGATATGGAAAGCCAGTTTCACGCCTACTAGGGCAGCTATAATTTATTATATTTATTTTCACGCCCTTGGGGTTGTTACATGGAAAAATATTAGTTTATAAAAAATAATAGTGCAATTAATATACTTATTTATTATGTTACAATAAAAAAAAAGGAAAAAAAATTAAGATTTGATACTTACTAATTAATGCAGGCCAAGAAAGAAATTTTTTTAGGTACGTAAAATAAAATGATGAACAATATTAAACACGTACCTAGATTAACATCAAGCTTACCGGTTTTTTGAAAACACCAATGCTATTTACGAGTATATGAAACAAATCCACAGAATTGAATTCGTTTTCAACCTTAATCTCTGCATAAATAAATTGTTCATTATATTAGAGCGAGAAGCATCTGCATGAAATGAAACATAATATCTCGTGCTATAACGGCGGGATATATGATAATAATCATGTTCACGAAACTAGAGCAATCCATAAACCCTTTATTATTTAAAATAAAATAGATATCACAGTTAGGTCTGATAAATGAAGTATTGGCATTAAATAATTTCATGAGTTTCCTTTTCAAACTTTCCCATACAGAAAGGAACGTTACTTATATGTGATTAATTGAATGCGTTCGTTTGAGCGCCCTCTACGAGAAGGTGGGTATGGCGTTTTATGAAACACGAGAAATGTATTTGGAAACTTTTCGAGATATCACATATTTACGCCGCCATAAAAAAGCGTATTGCCGGTTGCCTGAACTTCCACAGGGCGGGAAATGGATTGGGTCATATATTTTAAAACGGTTTCAATTTTAATGGTACGAGAAAACTGATGGCGGAATATAAATTAAGAAAATTGTTACATAAGAAGTTATTTAGGAGGAGTTGTGCTGTCTTAAACATTTTTGGGTGTCTATCGGGCAGGCGCGTGATGTTCGGCGATTTTTCCGAACACGAATTGCGTGGACAGATTTTTGCGGACACTATTTTTCTGGACACCAATTTTCCGGAAAGGATTTTTACAATTAATCGGTCACAGATTATTCAAAACATAAAAATTGGTAATATTTTTATCATATTTCCAATGTTAATTGTTTTAGTAATTGTCCTACTTACTTTTTTCTATTATTGAAAGCGGTATTTTTCTCTAAACCCACTCCAAAAGATCTTTATAAAGCACAATAGTAGTTTTACGTTACTTTTATGATATCCTATCCTAATTACAATAATTTTGTTGTCTGTTCGTCTGTTCGTCCATCTCCATAACTTCGTGTAAAGTCCCTATATTATTTTATTAAGATTTTTTCCCATCTTTTTTTTATAAATAAATAAAAACTTATTCTTTAGGAACCTAAATGTAAAAATACCGTCATTTTTGACGGGTTACAGCTAGTTTAGTTATAATATTAATATTTTTTCCACAAGCGACCATAATATAAAGGCATGAAATTAATAAATTAAAAATCAACGTTTTTACTTGAAGATACTCACTCGGTTTGGAATGCAATTTAAAAAAATATTTAAATAACATATATCGTAAAAAATACGTTTTGTTAAGTAGGATATTCAATTACGCGAGAATAAATACGTTAACTACAGTAAAAATGTGTCTTCAGTATATGCAGGCGGGGACATACTTCCGTTATACCCTATCCCTTTGCCTAATGTAGGGATTAAGTTCATCGGCGTACAGTTAATTTTGTACTCTGCGCGGTGAACCCATTATTTCAATTAAAATATCATTAGTTTTAACAATGAGCAACGTATAGAATTATAAAATAAGTAGAAGCATCATGTATTTCAATACATAAAACTAACCTAACCTGAGTTTACATATCAACCTAACCTAACCAAACCTATACTAATCTTATAAAAAAAAATATCCGGAATAATCTATTTACGAAATAATCAATATCCACGAAAATGCTTCCTATAAAACTATGGGTTCCTACCTCTAGATATTGATTGCCATGAAAAGATAATTGTTCTCACGAGCTTGTAATTTATATAAAATGTAGATTACAAACGAGATAAATCATTGAAAGATTTGGCAGATACTTCGTGGTGCAACATTATGATTTAAAATATGTTTTATTATACTTTGTAATACACACACAATATGAGTTATTAAATTACAACTATAGTTATTATCTATACCTGATGATGAGAGGGACTGCTCCTCTCGAAACTATAGTTGTAATTTAATAACTCATATTGTGTGTGTATTACAAAGTATAATAAAACATATTTTAAAAGAGATAAATCAAATTTATTTTCTTCACGAAAAAACTTAACAATTTGTAAAAATGAATATATATATAACAATAAAATACTTTTCGTAACAATTTTATTTTAATATTTTTCGTATATAATCAAATTTAATTTTAATATATTTCCAAAACTTAAGTCATACCCGTGACGGTATTAATTAATTATTCAATTTCTCTACTAAAAGGTAAAAGCTTTAACAAACCACTATTTAAAAAATTATATTATTCTACTGAAGTTTCTGGCTGAAAATCATTCCTTGTACAGATTCTTGTTTATGAAATTAAAAAATATAAACAATCTTCTTACCTTTAAAAGTCAATCAAGCACCAACGATCTAGGTATTCCAAAATTGTATTTACCTGAAATGAAAAAAAAAAAATTAATAATCTTTATCTTGTCACCAATCTTAATTCATTCATAGAATACATAATTAAAAGATTATTTTGGTTATAACGGGGGTGTCGCTATATCCAGTTGGCGTTATATCGATTAAAAATATATTTTCATAAATCATACTTTTTAATATAACGGTATCAAGATTTATATCGCTTTAGATACGAAGGCAATTTTATACAACGGAGTTCCAGACGCAAATATGTGATATGGACCACGTATCTGAATAATATAATATGAATTGTGATGTATTTTCTCTCTGCCAGGCTTCCTGGGAAGGGGGCTCGGGGGAAAAAGGGAAAAATTGGAGCGTGTTACATCCCCGTGGGGTTATTGACTATTTTCACGACAACAAGAGGAGATTGGAATTTTCGACTTGGAATATCTGAATTTATTTATAATATTTTTTGATCGCGCTATTATTTCATAATCCTATATTTCGTAAATAACAACGCATTTTATTTGTATTTGATAGTTTACGGCACCCCCAATTTTATTTTTAACATAATTTATAATTCAGAATATTTAGAGTTTATAAAAAAATCTCAAGAACACAGTACTGGATTTTATCCATGGGGATATCATTAATCAAGATATATTATCGATGTCTCATAGAGACGGAATTATATTTTATGGGAAAGTAGGTATGGAATTTTTTTTTATTTTTGGGTGTTTATAGGGTTTATGACCTATTGTACGGTTGGCTTGATCACTTTACACAATGTAACATTCAGCATTTCCAACCATGATAGGATACCACATCTATCACATTTTTGGATGTTGTATATACCTATTTATGTTTTGCAAACCGTTTCACATGTATGTTGTAATTTTCATTAGTTTTTCACAGGCGTCCAGAGCTTTTTCATTCCCCTAATCAAATACAGATGTCACTAATGATTTATCTATATAGAGTGTCTCTATGAGACATCTATTATATATCTTGATGATTTATAATTTATTTATCGTAAAAAAGTATATCGTGTGATTTTCAAAATGTTCAATAAATATTTATATTTTGTACTATAGCTTATTGTGAGTTGTGACTTCATGGTATAAAAATATTCAGTTGCATGAAGCGCGCGCATTTCGTTGCATCCTAAAATTTCACTCTAAACGGGCCGTAAGAAATATATGTTTAAAAATTGTAACAATTGGACTTATAAATACAGCCCGCAAAATATAAAATTTCCGCATACTTTTCGATAAAACCTCGTAGGTTATCTTTTGTGTTCCATATTCAATGACAAAGAGACTCGTGCCTTCAAAAGCACTATTACTCTGAAAAATGTACACTTAGTATAAGCTCACTTAACAGCCTTATTGTAGAGGGTTATCCATATAGTTTTGTTTATCACGAATATACTAAATGTAATAATGGCGAATATAATATAAGGACCCCATTCGCGGCATGATATGGACCTGCGTCGAGAAACACATTTCCACCAATATATATTTCATAATAATATCCACGTCGTCTGCCGCTGAGTAAACCGCACATTCTGCTGGGAACAAACGTACACAGGACGTTTGCAAAATGAATCGAAAACGATATTCACAGTAATTAATCGTACCTCTTATTGTTGAAAATGAGAGGAAAGATGATGGATATTCGGTCCGATGAATGAAGCAGAGATAATACAATAGAACGTCTGAACATTTGCGTTGGGTGGCCACTTAAGGGTGACAGAAGACACCAGCAGAGCCGAATCAAGAAAAACGTCACCCACGGCAGACCCGCTTCTTATGTAACTAACTAACCATCACGCCCTTTCTCCGCAGGGGTAGGCAGAGAGGATTGAACGCCACAATCTTATATCCTGGCACACCACTTTTGCTTCGGCCACATTCATACATCTTCTCACACAAGTTCTACGGTTGTTGCGGCTTTTAACAGGGCCATCCTTAAATACTATAGTATATGATCGTGCCAGTTCTTTCGCGGACGCCCTCTATTCCTGTTGCCTTCAACACTCGCCTCATATATTTTTTTAACCTCCTTTCCTCGTTCATACGTTCCACATGATCAAACCATCTCAGCACTCCATTCTTTATTCTATCTACCACACTACAGTCAGCATTACATTCACTTCTAATTTGTTCATTTCTCACTCTATCGACCAAAAATTTTCTACATAAACATCTTAGTGACCGCATTTCCACCCCATTCAGTCTACTTTCATTCCTCTTTTGCCAAATCCAGGCTTCACTTCCATGCATCAGGGTTGGCGCTTCTTATTAGGTTAACAATTAATGTCATCCACCTGACGACAATAACTTTTGAATATTAATTTGGCGTATATGCCTGCAATACAAAGCTTTCAAGAAATGGTATCAAGCTGAGGTAAGTATCAATCAAGAAATTGTATCGAGTGGATTATGGTACCAACACTAATGTATGAAAGAGATGCTTGCAGCTGGCAGAAGATGGACAAAACGCCGAACGAAAAGACTAAAGGCAGTGAAAATGATATACTTTGGACGTATGTATAGCAAATTCATTTATGATAGTGTATAGAATGAAGAAATAAGGAAATAATATAAAGCTGATCTTAGCATAAATATTCGTTTATGCTATTGTATTCAATAATATTTACTTTCTATCTATATCTACAATATCTAAGAAATTTATTATATTACTTTTATTTAGTATTTTGTTGTAAATACTCGGCATCCTAGTCAGATGAGTGGCTCATTTTCTTACATACTTGTATTTAAGTTGAGGATAACTAAATAAATTAAAAATTAAAAAAAGGGTCATCTGGGTGGTCAGGGAATGTAGAGCGAACGAATGAGGAAAGAATGCTAAGAAAGGTGTATGAGGCAGGTTTTGACGGCGCCAGAAAGAGAAGGCGGCCGCAGAAGGCACGACTAGGCCAATCAGATTCTGGAAGATGGTCCTGTTAGGAACCTCAAAAATCGTCGAGTTTACGAGCGAAGATTTATGAGTTGTATCTCAGGACAAAGATAATGACTATACAGTTCCAGGTTTCACTTTTATAGATACTTCAATACTTCTTCTGTTTATAAGAGGTTCTCTCACTCTCGAAACTCGAGTAGTAAAATGTATAATATTATCACGAGACTGTAGACAGTACGGAATTGCACCTAATCGAGGATTTTATTGGAGGTTTTGCAATAAATTAGATTTTACTGGTAAGGCTCAGAAATCACTCGATCGTGCTCGAAAGTTCGCGAAATACCATTCTCTATTTAAAAGGATGAAATGACCACACAACAGTTTCTTGTGACAGTTCAACAAAACCAGAGATAAAACAGCGCGATTCAGTGAGGCCCGCAAAATACGTTACGAGAAAATACTCACCGAGCGTTTAATAGTGAATAAGTGCGATCCCAAACGTGCGAATATTCCAAGACAGGTACAAAGTGCTCCACAGACGAGAGAGTAGTGTGAAATTATTGTAAATTAAAAAACAGTGCTGCAATCAATTTGTATCCACTGACTTTGGCGATATATAAAAACTTAATTTAATATCAAGTGGAATTAATTTCAATTCGTCTCACACTGCCGCGATCCCGTACAACATTTATTTAAACCAAGTAGAGAAAAAATGTATTCCGTCTATTTTGATGATCATTATGAATAATTTCTACAATTTAAAGATGAAACATCTTAGATAATAGTCTCCGAATACCCTGTGGGTAAGTCTTGGAGTACCTGGGTATCTCTAGGCAAGTGGAGAAAATGTAAGAAATGTGTACATGCTTCATAACCTCCGTGGCACGCGATCCACATTCCCGCCAGTTCCGGACATAAATCTTAACACACCGGAAGCGGGCGGGAAGCGGAAGTAGACTTCTCTGTGTGCTAAAAGGACAATGCAAGGAAAATAGTTTTACTCCATTCAAAATGGTGAAAGCCCACGGCAAATGTGTTGAATTCTCGCGTGGCTCTCCGTAGGATCTTTCGAGAAATTTCTCAGCCGTAAAATATTACTTAAACAGCATAAATGCCTCGTAGACGTTCATACATCACCCGGTGCGCGCTGGCAGTTTCATCTGTGCTGTGCTGACGGAAATACTGAAAGTGCTGAAAGCCAGTTTACGTGACACATAGTTGCAGCTCAGACGCCGCTCATTTGCAAGCAGCTCAGGGATTAAATTGCTGACCTGACTCAATTTGCGATTGAACTTCTAGAACAAACTGTTGCGAGCTTCTTTGTATTGAGGATTGTACTTCGACAGCCTTTATATAATGCTTCAAAGAATAAAGCGAGTATTCAGTTGCTAAAAATCAACTGTATACTCGTACTGTGTTATATTATGCATGTTTGTATATTTTAAAATTAATATTATACACATAATTAACAATTAATATTATACACATAATTAACAATATGTTATTTATAGTACATAACCACTCAAAATTACTTTTTTATCTATCGGTTTCGAGACATGACCCATCTCTTCATCAGGACAACCACTACACTAACATGTAAATATCACTACATACCATACCATAGTATTATTTACATATCAACACCTTTACATAATACTCTTCACATGCGTGTTACTCTAAGCAACATGCATTTGGCGTGTGCATGTTGACCTTTAGTTAGAGTAACAGGCATGTGAAGAGTATTTTGTGAAGGTGTTGGGATGTAATGGTATGTAGTGATATTTATATGCCAGTGTTGTGGTTATCTTGACGAAGAGACGAGTCATGTCTCTAAACCGGTACGCAAAGAAGTAATTTTAACATATGTTTGTGGTTATGTACAAACATTAATAACATTTTGTTTAAATGTCTAACCACAAAGTTAACGCTTTAAATATTAAATAATAATAAAAAAAATGTACATTGTTTACACCACTACTTTTCTGAAAATATCAACATGTTTTGGGGCCAATGGTCCCTTCATCAGGATAAAATGTAGGTATACTAAAAAATTAAAATCGATGTACATATATTATAAATAATTAAGTAAAACTAACTAACTAACTAACCATCACGACATTTTCCGCAGGGTTAGACACAGAGGATAGCATGCCATATTACTCTAGATTGGTTAGCGAAACAAGACCAAATAAGTAAGACTATCGGTAATCCAGTGCACATTGTATGTATAAATTAACAGAGTACCTACTGGGCGTTCAATAGTGAATAAGTGCGATTACAGGCTGGCGAACATTCTAAATATTCTAAAAGGATAGAGCAGAACAAGATAAATTTTTGTTCAGCGACTTTCGTGATTAAATAAAGACAGCAATCAATTTTATTAGGATACTAGCTGTTCGTACCCGGCGTTGCACGGGTTAAGGATTAAGTTGAAAATAAATTTGTGAGGGTAAACAAAGGTTCGATTCGAACAGATTTGCATCGAAAATATATCAGGGGGAGGGAAAAGGGTAAAAGGGGAGGGAGAAGAAGCACCCATGTTACCCGCCGAGTCCTAAAAAATAATTTTGAGTCCGATCGGTCGAACGGTATAGATTTGCATCGAAAATGTATCATGAGAGGGGAAGGGGTAAAAATAATAGGGGGAAGTCGCCTATGTTACCCGCCGGGTCCTAAAGAAAAAGTTTCCAAATTTTGAGTCCGATCGGTCAAATAGTACAGATTTGTATCGAAAATATATCAGGAGGAGGGGAAGTGGTAAAAGAATAGGGGGGAAATGTCGCCTATGTTACCTGCCGAGTCCTAAGGAATAAAATTCCAAATTTTGAATCCGATCGGTCAAACGGTACAGATTTGCAATGGAAATTTATCAGGAAAGCACTATGAACACCCAAAAAGGCTTTCATACCTACTTCTCCATATAAATATAATTTCGTCTCTATGAGACATCCATAATACATCTTGATTAATTTTTAAAGTTTGTTATACTTCAACATTGTGATTTTACCCTTTTGTGCTCTGGCTACGCCACTAGGCATTCGCCACTATTTGCACAACCCACAGATGTAAATTTATTATTATTTTTCCAACTCTACGCTTTACTTCCATTTCCCAGGGTAGGAGCCAGGACCGCATTTTGCATTGCTAAACTATCAACCGGGGTACCATTTCCATATTTCCTCCGGTCACCCTCTTTTAATAACTTTCTCTGCCTCGCAGCAAATAAGTATAAATAAAACTCCTGGCTAAAAAAGAAAGTTGATAAATCACGGAATACTTTTATGGATACATTTATTGGACAAACATGAAAATTCGTGACTAAGGAACGTTATATTGGATTTTGATATGTTAAAAAAATAAGTTCCATAATCTATAAACCGTATACCGCCTTATCCACTAATAGTAGTGCACCCACGTTGTCTATATTGCCAGTAAAAAAATTGTCGGAATCGTGTGAATTTTTCTGCTCTACCTGTGGTATCAATAACTGTCAAAATGACATCTATTGACAGAGATTTTAGGAGAAATGCTTTAAATATAAATTGAGTAATTATTAGTATTACTTTTATAAAAAAACAATACAAAAATGATATAAAAACTGAATATTTTGATATCTCAACTAATGTAACGTAATTTTATGTTGATTGATTTATCATGGTCACAAAACGAATTTTCAGACGTCGAGGCCTTAAATATTTGGATTATTTTTTTTCACTTTCGAGGACATATATCACCAAACTAAATATACAAGAACTAACCTAAATTCATTATTCACAATCCAGTACCATATCTAGTAGACCTGTTTACATTTAAGAAATACAATTTAATTAGTATGCGTATGCACCGTACGAACGGCTTACAAATACTAATCGGATTGTGTTTTTTAAATGAAAAGATGTCTACCAATACGTTAGCCTCGTTTAAAAAATTAATACGAGCTTTTAAATTTTGAAAAAATTATAAAAATATCAAAATAAATACTCTTAAAAGTAAAATGTATTAGTAAATAAGACGCACCTTATTACAAATAGACGTTTTTACTTGAAAAGACTCACTTTGGAATAAAAAATAAATAAAACACAACGTCTTTTTTTTAAAATGCGTTTTGTTTACTAGGGGATTGAAATATGCAAGAATAAATATTTTAATTGCAGTATAAATGTGTCTTTAATATACAAGAGGAGAGACATACTTCCGCTGTGACCCAATCCACTCGTTCAAGGAAAGGGTTTAATTCATCTCTGTACAATTTTATACTCTGATTAGCGGCCAACAAATTGAGATAAAATATTCTCTTACTAAAGCAAAAGGTCACAATTATTTCCATAAAATTAATTGGGTAATTCCCGGAGGTATTATGCAAAACGTATTTTTCGTCCTTCGTCTCAAAAGTACAAAGCCGTTTCGCCGTTCTCAGAACAATTAAATAAACTTAAATCTAAAAAACACCATTGGCGAAAAGATTGGCTCTGTTTCCAAACGAAAATTTATTAATCCCGCGTAGGTGGGTAGGTACCGCGTACTTTGTCTCAATTTTCTGTCACTTTTTGAAGAAAAAAAACGCAATAAATATCTCCAAATGATATTTATGTACTTCATACATTTGAATTATGGCAACATTATTTACATTTGCGCGGGAGAATTGTAAGGCGACAGAGAAAAAGTGGTTAATTTTCACGTACGTGTTGAAAAAACTGAAAAATGCCGCGCAAAATGGCGGGAGCGTTTTTGCTAAAATCGCTGTAAGTATTGTTTTAATTTACGCGCGACAGAAATTCGACAATTTAATATTTTTTAAATAATGGCAACTGTACGAGAGAGCTCTGGGGACTGGGGAGTTTCGTTTACGATGCCAATTTTCACGCCCGCTGTCGTTTTTGATAAAAATTTAAATACATGATTTAAATTTCAACAAAAATTAAGCTTTTTGAAAAACTGGCGACCCGGTCCGGCTTCGCCCGGTACAGTTTTGTCCACTTTTAAAGACAAAAATGGTTGGTGTAAGTTCTTTAAAAGACAGATATATGCTACCACTGGGTTTTTAAATCATTTAATTGCTCCCTTTTTTTTAACTCGAAAAACTTTGAATCGATTTTTAACCCTTTTCCCGTGATCCAATCGAGCTGAAACTTTGCAGGCAGACTCGTGGCGACGATAAAAATTATCTAACTAATTTTTGTTTAAAAAAATTTAATAATATTGGAGTATAATTTTGGATTTTTCGAAATTTTAATGGTTTTTTCAAATTGGAATCATTACAAATGAGTAATGACCCCGACGCAGTAGGCACGAAACCTGATCGAAATTGAATGAGAAAGGGAGTGTAATTAAAACTTGGTTTTTATGGGTAAGTTTTTTTTCCTCATTCTTTCCTACACGATTTTTTAGTATCTCTTAACGGATTGGGCATTGTTTTCTGAGAGCGCTTTAGCGGCAATTTTTTAGCCTATTTGATTCACTAATACCATTAATGCTCTGCTCCTATATGTGCTAGGATAATTTCTAATACATAAAAATTTTCCTGGAGAAATGCAGACCATAACAGTAAAAACAGTGGTTCTCGGCTCAGTGGCAGGCGGGGGCTTCCTTTTATACTATTTTTCAGGCGCGTGCAGTGGGAACAAGAAGCATGACTTTTATATAACCGTATATTTGTGGAAAAAATCTAAATTAAATATTTATCTGGCAGAATATTATGAAATATTAAAATATGAATAATATGTTAATTATTGTGATTGGAATATTACGAGATATACCTCTTGTTTCGGTTTCTTTTTAAAATATTTGCTTAAGAAAAAGTCATGCCTCTTGTTCCCGCTGCACGCCCCTGCTATTTTTATATTTGATATATTTATTTATTATTCAACGTCCTAGTGGGCTTTTGCAGTGCAAGAAGATGAAAAGAATTTTTATGTACCTAACATAAATCACGTTTTACAGTAAATAATTAAAAAATAATATTAGGTATAAATAAGACATTTAAAATTAACGAACGACATAAAATGTTACAATATAAAGTAAATTAACAATAGAAATGAAAAATATTAATATATAAACGATGATTATTATACAAGCAAACAGTAATAATTAGAAACCTTTAACAAATTAATAATAAAGTAAAATAAAGATAATTAAACAAATATACAAGATAAATAAGATAAGAAGATAAAATAAACCAAAAAAATAAATATAAAAGATATGAAAAATAATTTGGACACATAAATAAATAAATATGTATGTATGATTAATGGGGAATAAAACATAAGTAAAATGTTAGTCATTAACACATTATTAATTAATTCTATTGGTATATTCTAAGTCTAAGTATTTCATTAATTCGGGTATGTTCCTACAACGAAATATGTCTACGAATTCTGAAAATTTGTTTCCAAGGCGATGCATTCGTGTTATCGGTGAATTTAATGCCTAGTTATTCCTGTGGGTCCATACAAAGAACACTTCGTGTTCTATGTATTGTGCTTATTGAAATTGTAAGAGAACAGATTTTATTAATTTATTCATACGTATTACGTACTTTAATACATAATTGTATTTATAACGCCTGCTTATTAATAAATAGAAACATAAGTTAGGATCATTCGTGGCAAAATTAATTTTGTGAAATTTTATCTTTCGTCATATACTCTTCAATTAAATACATTAACGCACAAATACATGTCAAACACATTATGCTATGTCAATTACATATATGTATTACCTGTAGTAAAAGTTCCTTGTCACATTTATTATTCATTAAAATAATGGGTAATAAATTATAATGAAGAAATAATGCGATTCGAGTTTTACTGAGAAAACAACTTACACAGCATTAAAAAATGAGTTTCTTCTGTTGGTTCAAAGGGTTTAATTACGTAAAAGGTTTATTTAAGCTGCAACAGTGCTCGGCGCAAAGGGCAGACGATGGTTGCGGTTGGCGCTTAAAATGCACCGGAACATTTTTAAATTGCAAAGTTTCACAAATTACACAATATTTCTTTCTTGTTATATTTAAGTTACTGGAAATGTCACAACCCTTGTTAAGTTTTGATTATGAGGTTATTCCATGAATACTTGCAGTTAGATTTAGTTTGTTAAATTTCTATGAAATGGCGCCACAATTTATTCGGTGAAGTCACGGCTGGCAAGTGTCACTTCAAACTAGCTCAGGTCGAAATTCGCGACGTTTGAAGCTAGCATTACAGCAGTTGTCATGAAAATGGAGGAAATAACGTATTCCGGAACAAGGCCTAGGCCGTGTTATAAAAAGATAACATACACGTATCTCATATAAATAGCTTCGTCTTAAGGGATAATTAATAATTATCTCTCTGTGGACAAAACCCATTAATTGTGTTCTCAGAACGTACCTACATATAGAAATATTGTTAAATATAAATATACATGGTTATTTGGAAAACGTTAATAACTTCGCAGGTCTATATTCCTGCCTTGTTTATGACTCGAAAATGTTCAAGCAGCCACGACCTAATATCAATAATTATGGAGTGTTGCAATATCAAAATTTGCATTCTTTTCAATATTCCTGAATTATCTTTTACAAAACGTTGAACAATCATTAAAGTAACTTATATCAATTAAGAAAAATAGATTCGTTTCAATACAAGGTAAATAAAATGATAAAAACCCTGCAGAAATTCCAATTCCATGTTTTCCAATTGCAATTCGAGGATTTTTATTATTTCATTTGACTCGTATTAAAAGGAATGAATTTTTTTTATTCCATATAAGCAACTGTAATGACGATCCAACGTTTTAAAAAAAATAAGTCAGAAGTATTGGAAAAATAATGCAAACTCCATAACTATCGATATTAGGTCATGCAACATTTTGGACTCATAATCAAGGGAGGAATATAAAGCTTCGAGGTTATTAATAATTTCCAAATAACTCTGTATTAGTAAGTCTAAATTGCTTCTACAGGCTCCAAACATGACTCAGATTCATGAACCGACCGTACAGCCCCTCTCCAGACATCCCTGTCTTGAGCTACAGCCCTCCAGCGGGGACTTTGCATCCGCATTGCATCTTAACGTATACTTGTACCATCCGCCCCACCTTCATTTTTGAAGGAGTCCCAGGGGCCGCGTTCTCGCCTCG